>ML266762.1:0-27647 GCA_005239495.1 Nicotiana undulata
TCCCGAAACTCAGAATTTTTTACAGAAGAGTGTTCTTCATCTTCCCATGAGTCCGTACATATAAAGAACACCAAAATCGGAGTCCGTTTGACCCCTCAAATCGACCCTTGAAGGTCTCATAATCTCATGCCCCAAAATCCTATTTTTCTACTGTTTTTCATGAATTAAAGGCTGGGATTATGGTCTATAATCACCCATAATCGAGTTTTAATGACTAGAACACTTACCTCAATGAAGAACAAGGATTTCCCTCTTCAAAATCGCCCCCAAGAGCTCTTTTCCGTACAACAATGGTGTAAAAAGGGGTTTAAGTCGCGGAGGGTTTAATTTAAATATGCCCAGTGATTCCTTCACCGCGATCGCAGCCTTGCCCCTGCGATCGCATAGTGTTACGTCCTTTGACTTCCGCGATCGCAGCCTTAAGCACGCGATCGCGCTTCACCCTCACACAACCTCACGCGATCGCAACCGTGCCCACGCGATCGCGATGCATTATCAGCTGCTCCCTCACGCGCCCAATTACTCTACGCGATCGCGAACTCCCCTACGCGATCGCGATCAAGTCCACGCGATCGCACTGCTTAAGCCACTCACCCTACGCGATCGCGGACCATTCCTCGCGATCGCAGTGAACAAATTCCAGCTGCATAAACACTAGAAAACCAGTAGTGTTTTCAAGGCTAAACGAGTCCGTTAACCATCCGAAATTAATCCCGAACCCCTCGGGACCCCAACCAAATATACCTACACATCCCATAACATCATTCAAACTTAGTCGCACTCTCAAAACACCAAAACTAACATCAAAACACCAAATTCACATCGGATTCAAGCCTAAGAACTTTGAAATTTCTAAAATTCACCAATGATGCCGAAAATATCCAAATCAACTCCGATTGACCTGAAATTTTGCAGACAAGTCCAAAATGACATTACGAACTTGTTCCATCTGTCAGAATTCCATTCCGACCCCGATAGCCTATTTTCCACTGCCGTCCGGAATCGCCAAAAACTAACTTTCACCAATTCAAGCCTAATTCTATACCGGACATCGCAAAATTATTCTGAACACACTCCTAAGTCCCAAATCACCTAACGAAGCTATCCGAGCCATAAAATCCGCATTCCGAGGTCGTTTACCAATAAGTAAATTCTTAGTTGACTTTTTTCTCATTTTAAGGCTATTCTTAAGGACTAAGTGACTGAATTCTCATTTAACCACTCCGATTTCAGCCTATCAACTCCAACACATCCATAATGGAATAACCAACCTATGACAAGTCAAATACAGTAATTATAATGCAGGTTCTACGTAACGACTGACCGGGTCGTTACAAGGCGAAACCTTGCACGCAATCTCATCTAACTCTTACCAGAAGCACTATTTAACCTCCTCATTCAGGCCCGCATACCGGCGCCTAAGCGCTAACGACGTTTAAGGTGCACTCTCCAACCATCAACTTAATAGTCATCAATCTATCATTCACCCGTCTAACCTCAACCACAGACTCTCTAAGTTCCCTATCCACAAGATATCCAATTCATTCTTACCCTTCCGAAATTCGGAGTACCAAAGCTTATACATGTCCGCGTTCCTCGCCCTCGATTCGACCCACCTTGTCTCCTGGACACACGCTATATTGGCCCTTCTTTTCCGAAGGATCTTCACCAACTCTATAGACTTACCCTTCAATGTTCCTACGTTCCATGACTCAATTCTTAGCCTATAGGCACCCTTGTTCCTTTTACCTCCCGACCCATCCCTAACTCCTATCCCACCTCCCGTTCCCCTCGAGGACATGACCTCACTCGACCATCCTAGACCACAACCAATATACCTATGGTAGATCATCCTAATTATCTAATTAGACGTGAGTAGGCTCTGATACCAATTGTTGGATTATATATCATAGAGGAAGCAATTCCAGTATCATATTCTCGTATAAATTATACAATTAGCACATATGGAGTTTACACGAGTTACGTCTTGAAGTGTGAACAAAGTAGATCAATCTCGGTCTCCAGTTCCAGAGTAGCAAGATCACGACCTCCAGATAACGTTCCACAGTCTTCTACTGTGTTACCCAAATAATATCCGGAAAGAGAGATTTTCGGTGGTCGAAATTCCAAGGAAAATTCGTACAAAAAATGGCCAACCCTATACCATGTATATATAACATCGTTTTTAGGGTAAAACCTTTTTCCAAAACCTGTTGGATTTTCTTTTCCACAAAGAAAATATTTCCTTTATTTTCTATTATTTGAGAACAATAGGGATTATAAAATTTAATTAACAAGGCTCCCTATTATGGAATTACTTTCGAATTCAAAATTAATTCCTACAATAATAAGTTACGAATTATTCCACTAAAAATTCGTAATTGCACTCCTTAGTTCAATTTCGAAATTCTTTCATAAAAACTTTATTTAATTCTCCATGTTAATATTCAGATACTAATCAATCAAATTAAGTTACTAACAATTAATTTATTGATTACTTCCTTTCGACTTTCGCTGAACTTATTTCATGTGTCGGATACAAAATCCATCGGCCGAGCTTACACACGAAGTTTTATAATCTTTCATAAAGGAGTATCATCAATCTCAAATCGAGACATGGATTCTATCAAACTAATTATTATTTTGCCAATGTATATCATTATTGTCCAATTTACCAGGCTTGTGGACCCACGAAAAAATCTCGCCTTTTAATAAATCAAAATAATAAATGACACACACAATTCATAATAATTATATCAAGATTATGAATATAAGTACATTGAATGGACTATAGAAATTATTTTATTAGCTCAGAACAAAATACTTATCTTTACTTGATTCGTTCAGTATATACAAAATGTACTAGCACAAGAAGTCAGAATTAAGCAATTCTCATAATCAAGATAAATTATATTTAATCTTGTGGTACAACCATTATGATGTTTTGTCCAATTTCATCATTAGATTGTGAACATAAACGTTATGACTTATAACAACTTATGATTGAATCTTCCGTCTATAAGCTAAAATTTATACACTAAATCATCTATTATATAAGCAAAGGACACACAAACAAATACATGACCTATTTAAAATAAAACCTTATTGAATTATATAAATAAATAAATAAATAATTGTTCCATAAAAATACACATGGTTTATAGTATATCCTAACATACACAAAATTAATAAATACAAGACCGGATACATGTAAAACTTTTACCACGCAGTGACCCACTATTCTTCTAATTATTATTTTATGGGACCATCATAATTGACCTAATGAATAATAATCATTGCTTTACCGTGATCGTTCCACATTTTTTAACGTCTTATGGCCATAAAACAGGAATAGGACAATTTTCAATTTTTCGTGTGATTATGTACACGCATCTTCATGAATTGGGGAGATGGGCTCCGAATCGCTTAAAATTTTATAGACCAATAGAAACGACCTAATGAACAATAGTAATTTCTTTTTCATGCTCGTTTCTTATTTTTGGCGTTTTAGGGCCATAAAATTAGGTTCAGAACGATTTTCAATTTTTCGTGAGCAAATGTCCATGCCATCTTCACCAATTCGGTCGACGGCTTCGAATAGCTAAAATTTTGTGGGCCCATAAGAAACAACATAATGAACGATAATCATTCTTTCCCATGATCGTTTCTTTTTTTTGTCAGTTTAGGGCCATGAAACAGGAATTCGAGACGATTTTCAATTTTTTGTGTGATAATGTCCATGCCATCATCATGAATTCGGGCGACGTGCTTTGAATGGCCTTAAATTCTGTGGCCCAAACGACCTAATGAATAATAGTCATTGCTTCGCTATTACCTGTGATGACCCAAAGGGTCATCTTGTGAATTAAGACTCCATTATGGGCTCGTTAGCCTTAAAAGTAATATTTTTATTCACCTCGATTTACGAGCACAGTTGGGGCGTGAATTTGAAAAGACTCTATGTAAAAATATATGAAATAATAATTTTTGAGAGTTAAAATTTATTTTTAGTTGACTTTGGTCAACATTTTGAGTAAACGGACCCGGAGTAAAATATGGGACTTGGTCGTATGCCCAGAATCGAATTTCGAGGTCCCTAGCTCAAGAAATGAATTTTTGATGAAAATTGTTAAGCTAAAATTTATTTAAATTAAAGAAATTGATTTATTTTTTAATTCGTTGGTATCAGGCTCGTATTTTGGTTCCGTATCCCGGTACAGGTTTATTATAACATATATGTTATGTCTGTTAAATTTGGTGGAAATCGGAGTTTATTTGACATGATTCAGACGTCCGGTTGAGAAGATAGTAATTTTGAAGTGTTCCTCAGAAATTCATGAGTTTTGATGCTAAATCCGTAGTTTAAGGTGTAATTTTAGCGACTTGATCGATGAGCAAGTCCGTAGGATGTTTTTAGACTTGTGTGCATGTTTGGTTCGGAGCCCCGAGGGCTCGGGTGAGTTTCAGGTAGGCTTCGGGGTGTTTTGGACTTAGGAAATTCTGGTTTTTCTGCAGCTTCAGCACTTGCTGGTTTCCTTCCTCGCGTTCGCAAAGATTCTCATGCGAACGTGGAGAGTAAATTTGTTGAGGGAGAAATCCTCCTTCGCAAATGCGAAGTACCTGACATGAATGCGAAGCACTTGGGGGGAGTACCCTTCACGAATGTAACGACCCGGTCGGTCGTTTTGAGAGTTAGCGCCCAATACCCCAATAACTGCTTCTCCCATGTCTATTTATGCTTTTGGAACTTGTCGGAACGCTGAGTGGTGAAATTCGGAGGGATTTTGGACACATAGTCCCTATATGTGAAATTTAGCTTTAGAAATCGGGCCGTAGTTAGAACTGTGTGAAGACGGATCCGGAATGGAATTTCGTTGACTCCGTTAGCTCCGTTGGGTGATTTTAGGGTTAGGAGCGTGTTCAGAATTTGTTTTCGAGGTCCGTTGTAGATTTAGGCTTGTATTGGCGAAAGTTAGAATTTCGGCGATTTCGGCCGATAGGTGAAATTTTGATATCGGGCTTGGAATGGAATTCTGAAAGTGACAGCAGGTCCGTAGTGTCATTTATGATCTGTTTGTAAAATTTGAGGTCATTCGGATGGGTTTTGACGGGTTTCGGCATCGAATGTGAATTTTGGAAATTTCCTAAGTTCTTAGGCTTGAATCTATGCATAATCGACGATTTTGATGTAACGAGGTGTGTTTTTAAGGCTAGACCAAGTTTGAATGAGGTATTAGGGTTGGTTGGTAGGTTTGGTTGAGGTGTCGGGGGCCTCGGGTGTGTTTCGGGTGTTCAAACGGACATTTTTGGCCTTAAACACATTGCTGGTTTTTCTGGTTTGACAGCAACATGTTGTTTGCTCATCGCGATCGCGTGAGTAAGTCCACGATCGCGTAGTGTTAAGTTGAGGCCGGCGGAAATTTGTGTTTCGCGATCGCACAGGTCCCTCCGCGATCGCAGTGGTTTGGACACTTGGTCTCCGGGATCGCATGCCTGGAATAGCGATCGCATAGAGCACCTTACTCCTGGGGAAGATTTTATACTTATTCTACGAGGTCGCGTGAAGCCAACCGCGATCGTGCAGCTTTGAGTAGAGGAGGTCTGCGATCGCAAACCCATAGCCGCATTCACACTGAAGGAAATTAAGGCGCGTGAGAGATAACTCATCGCGATTGCGACAGTACGTCTGCGATCGCATAGACCAATACCTAGGTAGTCTTTTAAACACCCAAATCCTAGGGTTTATGTTATTTTCCATATATTCGAATTTGAGAGCTCGGGAAGGGCGATATTTGAAGACTTTTTCACCGGAGCAGCTTGGGTAAGTGATTTCTACCCAACCTAGATCAATTTCCATGATTCCTAACTTAAATCTAGCCTATAAATTTCGAATTTTGGTGGAACATTTGGATAAACTTCATAGGCCAAATTATAGAGTTTTGATTGAGTTTTTGACATCCGATTTGAGAGATTCTTATATGGTTAGACTCGTGAGTGAAGGAGTGTCCGAAATATATAATTTTTACCTAATTCCGAGACGTGGGCCTGGGGGACTTTTTGGGCGAATTTCCTAATTTCGCGTATTAGCTTCGAAATAATTAGCTATTTTGATTCCTTAAAGTTTTATTTACATTATGCAATCGAATTTAATAGATTTGGGCCACCCGGAGTCGCATACTCTTGGCAAGAGCATGATTTTAGGTTGAGTAGCGCAGTCGAGGTAAGTGGCTTGCCTAACTCTGTGTTGGGGACTTCCCCTTAGGTTGTTTTGATATTGTTCTGGTTATGTGGGCGCCGTGTACGTGAGGTGACGAGGGCGTACACGGGCTATTGTTGCTAAAACTCCACTTTTTCCCTTTCATGACATAAATCATTTATCCCTATTTCACTGTTTCCTGTACTAACTGTGTAGTGTAGCTTAGGAATGAGCATGTCTACCTATCTTACTTGAGTTACTCCTACTTTTTAATATATGTACCTTGTTTTAGGTAGTTTTATCCGTATTTGCCCATGGTTTCCTTCTGAGTTGTTCAAATACACTGTATCCTATATTCATTGCATTGCATATTTAAATTAGGACTACGGACTATGTTCCGAGAGCTTTCCCCCTGTACTGCATTGCATATTTAAATTGGGACTACAGACGAGATTCTGGGAGCTTTCCCTCTGTACCGCATTGCATATTTAAATTGGGACTACAGACGAGATTCTGGGAGCTTTCCCTCTGTACCGCATTGCATATTTAAATTGGGACTACAGACGAGATTCTGGGAGCTTTCCCTCTGTACCGCATTGCATATTTAAATTGGGACTACGGACGAGACTCCGGGAGCTTTCCCCCTGTACTGCATTGCATATTTGCTATTGAGACATATGTTGTGCTGAGCCAATGGCTTTCTTTTACTATTATTTGTAATTTACCATTTCTACTTGTTGCTTTAGCTTAATATCTATCTCTGTTAGAGTTTTAACTGTTTTTACTATAAATATCCAGTAGAGCCTTAACCTGACTTCGTCACTACCTGTATGGGGTTAGGCTTGGCACTTACTGGGTACCAATTGTTGAGTACTCATGCCCTTTACTGTGCATGTTTTCCATGTGCAGATCCAGGTACCAGTACACAGCATTTTGGCTAGGAGTACTTTAGCAGTTGCCAGGAGACCGCGAGGTAATTCTGCCGCGTCCGCAGAATCCCACGAGTCCCCTTCTACTCTAGTGTAGGCATAGGAGAATTATATACATTTTCCCTTATTCCATTGTATAGAGCTACATTAGTACAGAGCTTGTTATTATTGTGACGTTCCAGTTTTTGGGAAGTGAAACTTGTAAATGCTGAGCGGCTGAGTCATGTATTTTCTTCTTCTTTTCTATTCTACTGTTATATTGCTTTATTTTCCGCATGTTTGAGGATTACCTAGTTGTAGGGACTAGGTGCCGTCACGAGACCGTTCGGAGGGTAATTCGGGTCGTGACAAGTTGGTATCAGAGCGTCTAGGTTCATAGGAGTCACAATTCGCAAGCCGATTTATTAGAGTCTCGCGGATCGGTGCGGAGAAGTCCGTATCTATCTTCGAGAGGCTATATAACTATTAAGAAGAATCATATTCTTTGAAATTCCTTATCGTTCTAGTTACTGTCATCAAAATTCTTTAACTTTATTCTATTCTTGCTTACAGATGGTGCGCACCCGTACCGGACATACTGATGACCAGGCACTCGAACCCCCAGCCAGAGCCGCCAGAGGCAGGGGCAGGGGTAGAGGACGAGCATGCGGTGCAGCCCGAGCACCAGCTAGATCATAGACGAGGAGCCCCCAGTAGCCACAATTAGAGGGGAACAGGAGGTCCCTACTATTACTCCAGCCCTCCAGGAGACATTGGCTCAGTTCTTAAGTGCCTTCAGTACTCTGTCTCAGGCGGGACTACTCCCGATAGCTCCAGCTATGTCCCACGCCGGGGGAGGGGCACAGACTCCCGCAACCCGTACTCCTGAGCAGAGGGTTCATATTGGGCAGGTTCCAGAGTATATTCCTATTCCCCCAGCAGCTCCAGCTCAGCATGAGGCTAGGGTAGCTGTTTCCGAGGCTGAGCAGCTCTGACTCGAGAGGTACAAGAAGTACCACCCACCTCAGTTCAGCGGACTAGATTCGGATGACGCCCTAGGTTTTCTTGAGGAGTGTCATCGCATTCTCCGCACTATGGGTATTGTGGATACGAGTGGGGTGTCTTTCACCGCTTTCCAGCTGAGGGGAGCAACTTATTTGTGGTGGCGTGCTTTTGAGCTGAGTAGTCCGGACGAGGCAGCTTCACTTACTTGGGCTCAGTTCTCTGAGATGTTCTTACTTGAGTTTGTCCGGACGTGCGGAGTTTGAGCAGCTACACCAGGGTACCATGACTGTGTTAGAGTATGCAGTCCATTTCAGCGACTTGGCTCGTCATGCACCAACTTTGGTTGCCACTGTCAGAGAGAGGGTTCGACGCTTTATTGAGGGACTCCACCCCAGTATCCGGACCAACATGGACAGAGAGCTGGAGATATATATCACTTACCAGCAGGCCGTGAGTATTACCCGGAGCATTAAGAGTATGTTATCCCGGGACAGGGAGGAGAGAGAGGCCAAGAGGTCTTGAGAGACTGGTCATTTTTCAGGAGTTCGTGCACCAGCAACACGCTATGGTAGGGGTTTTGTGAGTCGGCTCGTTCATTCAGCTCTTCCAGCAGCCAACGGTATTCCAGCTCCTCCTAGACCTCAGGAGCCTTATTATGCACTGCCAGTATCTTATGTGCCTCCTGCTCGAGGTGCTATCACCGCCCAGTCCAGCAGGCCAGTTCAGAGTCAGCAGCAGCCGCCACGTCCTCCGAGGGGTTATTTTGGGTGTGGTGACCCTCGCCATGTGATCAGAGATTGCACCAAGGCTAGGAGGGGTGCACCATCTCAATCTTATCAGGCCCCACATTCTCCACCGGGTCCTCCAGCTATTCTCCCAGCCCCAGTTGCTACCCCACCTTCTCAGACAGCTCGAGGTGGTGGTCGGGGAGGTCGAGGTCGCCCTAGAGGGGGAGGCCAGGCCAGATATTATGCTCTTCCAGCCCGTTTAGAGGTTATTGCTTCAGATTCGATCATCACAGGTATTGTCCCTGTTTGTCATAAGGGTGCATCCGTATTATTTGATCCGGTTTCTACGTACTCATATGTATCTTCTTACTTTGCTTCACATTTGGGGATACCTAGGGATTCTTTGAGTTCCCCCGTATATGTTTCTACTCCTGTGGGAGATTCTCTTTTTGTGGACCGCGTATATCGGTCGTGTTTGATAGTTATCAGTGGTTTTGAGACCAGGGCTGATCTGTTACTACTCAGCATGGTAGATTTCGTGTTATATTGGGCATGGACTGGCTGTCGCCCCACTACGCTATTCTTGATTATCACACCAAGACCGTGATGCTGGCTATGCCAGGATTACCGAGGCTAGAGTGGAGAGGTTCCTTAGAGTATACTCCCCGTAGAGTCATTTCTTTCCTTAAGGCTCAGCGGATGGTTGAAAAGGGGTGTGATGCGTACTTGGCTTATGTGAGAGATGTTAGTGCTGAGACCCCTACAGTTGAGTCAGTTCCAGTTGTGCGGGACTATCCTGATGTATTTCCAGCTGATCTTTCGGGTATGCCTCCCCACAGAGACATTGATTTTGGCATTGATTTGTTGCCGGGCACTCAGCCCATTTCCATTCCTCCCTATCGCATGGCTCTTCCTGAGTTGAAGAAGTTGAAGGAGCAGTTGCAGAAGTTGCTTGATAAAGGCTTCATCAGGCCCAGTGTATCACCGTGGGGTGCTCCGGTATTATTTGTGAAGAAAAAGGATGGTTCAATGCGTATGTGTATTGACTACCGACAACTGAATAAGGTGACAATGAAGAACAGATACCCATTGCCTCGCATTGATGACCTATTTGACCAGTTATAGGGTGATAGGGTGTTCTCCAAGATTGATCTGCGTTCGGGCTATCACTAGTTGAAGATTCGGGAGCAGGATATTCCGAAGACTGCCTTCAGGACCAAATATGGCCACTATGAGTACCTTGTTATGTCATTTGGGCTGACCAATGCCCCAACAACCTTTATGCACCTGATGCACAAAGTATTTCAGCCTTATCTTGATACTTTCGTCATCGTGTTCATTGATGACATTTTGGTATATTCTCGGTCCAGGAGGACCGTGCTTCAGATCTTGAGAGAGAAGAAATTGTATGCCAAATTTTCTAAGTGTGAATTTTGGCTTGATTCTGTGGCATTCCTAGGCCATGTGGTGTCTTCTGATGGGATCAAGGTAGATCCGAAGAAGGTGGAGGCGGTACAGAGTTGGCCTAGACCGTCTTCAACTACTGAGATCCGCAGTTTCCTCGATTTGGCTGGGTATTATCGCCGTTTTGTGGAGGGATTTTCATCCATTTCAGTGCCCATGACCAGGTTGACCTAGAAGGGTGCCCCTTTCATATGGACTGAGGAGTGTGAGGAGAGCTTTCAGAAGCTCAAGACAGCCCTGACTACAGCTCCTGTGTTGGTCTTGCCTACCGGTTCAGGATCTTATACAATCTATTGTGATGCTTCGAGGATTGTCCTGGGAGCAGTGTTGATGCAGAACGGTAGGGTGATTGCCTACACGTCCAGACAGTTGAAGGTTCATGAGAAAAACTATCCAGTTCATGATCTCGAGTTGGCAACGATTGTTCACTCCCTGAAGATATGGCGTCATTATTTATATAGTGTTCCCTGTGAGATATTCACGGATCACCGGCGTTTGCAGCACATATTCAGGCAGAAGGATCTCAATTTGCGCCAACGTAGGTGGTTAGAGTTACTCAAGGATTATGACATCACTATATTATACCACCCGGGGAAGGCCAATGTGGTGGCCGATGTCTTGAGTCGCCGGGCGGAGAGTTTGGGTAGTTTGACATACCTTCATGCAGCTGAGAGGCCCTTAGCCTTGGATGTTCAGTCCTTAGCCAGTCAGTTCGTGAGATTGAATCTTTCTGAGCCTTGCCAGGTATTTTCTTGTGTGGTTGCTCGATCTTCTCTTTATGACCGTATTCAGGAGAGCCAGTATGAGGATCCCAACCTTCTGGCTCTTAAGGATAAAGTTCGGCGGGGTGATGCCAGGGATGTGACCATAGGTGATGATGGCGTGATTAGGATGCAGGGCCGTACCTATGTGCCCATCATAGATGGACTTCGGGAGTTGATTCTAGAGGAGGCCCATAGTTCGCGGTATTCCATCCACCCGGGTACCGCGAAGATGTACCAAGATCTGTGACAACACTATTGGTGGCGAAGGATGAAGAAGGATATAGTGGATTTTGTAGCCAAATGTCTCAACTGTCAGCAAGTCAAATGCGAGCATCAGAGACCGGGAGGGTTACTTCAGCAGATTGAGCTTCCAGAGTGGAAGTGGGAGCGGATCACCATGGATTTTGTGGTTGGACTTCCTCGGACTTTGAGGAAGTATGATGCTATTTGGGTGATTGTAGATCGGCTGACCAAATCAGCCCATTTCATTCCAGTGTTGACTACATATTCATCCGAGAGGTTGGCTGATATTTATATCAAGGAGATTGTTTGCCTCCACGGTATTCCAGTATCTATCATTTCAGATAGAGGTACACAGTTCACTTCACGGTTCTGGAGAGCCGTTCAGTAGGACTTAGGCACCAGGGTGGAGTTGAGTACAACCTTTCACCCTCAGATGGACGGGCAGTCCGAGTGCACGATTCAGATTCTCGAGTATATGATCCGTGCCTGTGTGATGGATTTTGGAGGGTCATGGGATCGATACTTGCCACTTGCAGAGTTTGCTTATAATAACAACTACCAATACAACATTCAGATGGTGCCGTATGAGTCCTTGTATGGTAGGCGATGCAGGTCTCTAGTGGGATGGTTTGAGCCGGGCGAGGCACGATTGTTGGGTACAGATTTGGTTAAGGATGCCCTGGACAAGGTGAAGGTGATTCAGGAGAGACTTCACACAGCTCAGTCCAGGAAGAAGAGTTATGCGGACCGGAAGGTTCGTGACTTGGCATTTATGGCTGGTGATCGGGTATTGCTTCGGGTATCGCCTATGAAGGGCGTCATGAAATTCGGGAAGAAGGGTAAGCTGAGTCCGAGGTTTATTGGTCCTTTTGAGGTATTACAACGGGTTAAGGAGGTTGCTTATGAGTTAGCCCTGCCTCCCAACCTAGCAGGAGTCCATCCGTTATTCCACGTCTCTATGCTCCGGAAGTATCACGGTGACACGACCCATGTTTTGGATTTAAGCTTAGTTCAGTTGGACAAGGATCTATCATACGTTGAGGAGCCTGTAGCTATATTGGATAGGAAGGTCAGGAAGCTCAGGTCGAAGAACATTGCCTCAGTCAAGGTTTAGTGGAGGGGTCATCCGATCGAGGAGGCGACTTGGGAGATCGAGCAGGATATGCGGAGTCTGTACCCTCATCTTTTCACAGCTTCAGGTATGTTTCTATACTCGTTCGAGGACGAACTATTTTCTTAAGAAGGGGAGAATGTAATGACCCGGTCGGACCCGATCCCCTAATAACTTCTTCTCCCATGTATATTTATGCTTTTGGAACTTGTCGGAACGCTGAGTGGTGAAATTCGAAGGGATTTTGGACACATAATCCATAAATATGAAATTTAGCTTTAGAAATCGAACCGTCGTTAGAACTGTGTGAAAACGGATCCGGAATATAATTTCGTCGACTCCGTTAGCTCCGTTGGGTTATTTCAGGGTTAGGAGCGTGTTCGGAATGTGTTTTCGAGGTCCGTTGTAGATTTAGGCTTGTATTGACGAAAGTTAGAATTTCGACGATTTCGGTCGATAGTTGAAATTTTGATATCGGGCTTAGAATGGAATTACGAAAGTGACAAAAGGTCCGTAGTGTCATTTATGACCTGTGTGTAAAATTTGAGGTCATTCGGATGAGTTTTGACGTCTTTCAGCTTCGAATGTGAATTTTAGAAATTTCCTAAGTTCTTAGGCTTGAATCTATGCATAATCGATGATTTTGATGTTATGAGGTGTGTTTTTAAGGCTCGACCAAGTTTGAATGAGGTATTAGGGTTGGTTGGTAGGTTTGGTTGAGGTCTCGGGGGCCTCGGGTGTGTTTCGGGTGTTCCAACGGACATTTTTGGCCTTAAACACATTGCTGGTTTTTCTGGTTTGACAGCAGCAGGTTGTTTTCTCATCGCGATCGCGTGAGTAAGTCTGTGATCGCGTAGTGTTAAGTTGAGGCTGGCAGAAATTTGTGTTTCGCGATCGCACAAGTCCCTCCGCGATCGCAGTGGTTTGGACACTTGGTCTCCGCGATCGCATGCCTGGAATAGCGATCGCATAGAGCACCTTAGTCCTGGGAAGATTTTATACTTATTCTACGAGGTCGCGTGAAGCCAACCGCGATCGTGCAACTTTGAGTAGAGGAGGTCTGCGATCGCAAACCCATAGCTGTGTTTGCACTGAAGGAAATTAAGGCGCGTGAGAGATAACTCATCGCGATCGCGACAGTACATCTGCGATCGCATAGACCAATACCTAGGCAGTCTTTTAAAGACCCAAATCCTAGGGTTTATGTTATTTTCCATATTTTCGAATTTGAGAGCTCGGGAAGGGCGATATATGAAGACTTTTGCACCTGGGCAACTTGGGTAAGTGATTTCTACCCAACCTAGATCAATTTCCATGATTCCTAACTTAAATCTAGCCTCTAAATTTTGAATTTTGGTGGAACATTTGGGAAAATTTGGATAAACTTCATAGGCCAAATTATTGAGTTTTGATTGAGTTTTTGACATCCGATTTGAGAGATTCTTATATGGTTAGACTCGTGAGTGAAGGAGTGTCCGAAATATATAATTTTTACCCGATTCCGAGACGTGGACCTGGGGGACTTTTTGGGCGAATATCCTAATTTTGCGTATTAGCTTCGAAATAATTAGCTATTTTGATTCCTTAAAGTGTTATTTACCTTATGCACCCGGAGTTGCATACTCGTGGCAAGAGCGTGATTTTGGGTTGAGTAGCGCAGTCGAGGTAAGTGGCTTGCCTAACTCTGTGTTGGGGACTTCCCCTTAGGTTGTTTTGATATTGTTCTGGTTATGTGGGCGCCGTGTACGTGAGGTGACGAGGGAGTACACGGGCTATTGTTGCTAAAACTCCACTTTTTCCCTTTCATGACATTAATCATTTATCCCTATTTCACTGTTTCCTGTACTAACTGTGTAGTGTAGCTTAGGAATGAGCATGTCTACTTGTCTTACTTGAGTTACTCCTACTTTTTAATATATGTACCTTGTTTTAGGTAGTTTTATCCGTATTTGCCCATGGTTTCCTTCTGAGTTGTTCAAATACACTGTATCCTGTATTCATTGCATTGCATATTTAAATTAGGACTACGGACTAGGTTCCGAGAGCTTTCCCCCTGTACTGCATTGCATATTTATATTGGGACTACGAACGAGATTCCGGGAGCTTTCCCCCTGTACCGCATTGCATATTTAAATTGGGACTACGGACGAGACTCCAGGAGCTTTCCCCCTGTATTGCATTGCATATTTACTATTGAGACATATGTTGTGCTGAGCCAATGGCTCTCTTTTACTATTCTTTGTAATTTACCGTTTCTAATGTTTGATTTAGCTTAATATCTATCTCTGTTAGATGTTTAACTGTTTTTACTATAAATATCCGGTAGAGCCTTAACCTGACCTCGTCACTACCTGACTGGGGTTAGGCTTGGCACTTACTGGGTACCAATTGTGGAGTACTCATGCCCTTTCCTGCGCATGTTTTCCATGTGCAGATCCAGGTACCAGTACACAACATTTTGGCTAGGAGTACTTTAGTAGCTGCCAGGAGACCGCGAGGTAATTCTGCCGCGTCCGCAGAATCCACGAGTCCCCTTCTACTCTAGTATAGGCATAGGAGACTTATATACATTTTCCCTTATTCCATTGTAAAGAGCTACATTAGTACAGAGGTTGTGATTATTGTGACGTTCCGGGTTTTGGGAAGTGAAAGTTGTAAATGCCGAGTGACTGAGTTATATATTTTCTTCTTCTTTTCTATTTCTATTGTTATATTGCTTTATTTTCCGCATGTTTTAGGCTTACCTAGTCGTAGGGACTAGGTGCCGTCACGAGACCGTTCAGAGGGTAATTCGGGTCGTGACAGAGAATGCGACCGACCTTCCACGAATGCGATGCGTTATGGGACCTGGGGGAGGGGAGTTGAGTTGCTCTTCGCGAACGTGACTACTGGGACGCGAACGCGATGGTCAGGTGGGCTAAGCATCGCGAACGCGAACAACACATAGAGAACGCGTAGGCCTTTGGGCCGCAAAGCACCGCGAATGCGACAGGCGTCTCGTGAACGCGATCAAGGCATGTCCAGCGAATTAAAACAGAACCTAAAACGGGATTAGGCCATTCTTCATATTTTCAAAACCAAGAAGGCTTAGAGGCAATTTTCAAGTGACAAGTTCTTCCCCAAAGTGTTGGTAACCGATTCTAAACTATTTTTTCTCAATTACCCATTGTTTTTCATCACTTTTCAATAAAAAAATCTAGGGTTTTCATGGTAGAAATTGGGGATTTTGGGTAGAAACTAGGTATCTCGAAATTTGGGGAAATCTGACCTCAATTGGGATCGGATTCCAAAACTAATTGCATATTCGGGCTCGGGGTGAACGTGTAATCAGATTTTGGTCAGAACCTCGAGTTTGGACCAAGCAGGCCCAAGGTCGGTTTTTAACCTTTTTTGGGAAAACTTAGGAAAACCATGATTATGCATTAAAGTTAATTCCTTTAGAAATAATTAATGATATGGAACTAATTATGATTAGATACGAGTGGGTTGGAGGTGAATTCTAAGGGAAAAGTTGTGCTTGAGCAGTGAGTGGCCATACGAAATCGAGGTAAGTGTTGTGTCTTACCTTAGCTTGAGGGAATAGGTATTATGTGACTACTTGCTACTTGTTTTGTTGTTAAATACGATGTATAGGTGAGGTGACGAGTAGCTATACGTTGTGGTTGAGTCATAACATGCAAGTGACAGTTCATTCTTGTGATTCTTGTTGTCTTAAAGCCTATTATCTATGTTTATTGTTGCTATTGAAATGTTGGGAAGTTTGTATCCGGTTCTACCAAGATGGATAACATTGCGAGTATGGATTTGAGATTGAGGTATTAAATTGTGAAAGTAATTATGAGGAAATACTGATTTCTTGTGAAATTTCTCTTTACATGTTGTTAATGATTTTGTGATTGGTGAGGAAGAGTGTAAAGCATGAGGGGTGATGTCGTGCATAATTTATTTATATTGTGAGGTAGAGTGTAAAGCACGAAGGGTGATGCCGTACCAAATTTATTATTATGGTGAGGTTGAGAGTAAAAGCACGAAGGGTGATGCCGTGCATTCTTATTTATAATCTGGTGAGGATGAGAGTAAAAGCACGAAGGGTGATGTCGTGCATTCTATTTATTATTTGGTGAGGATGAGATTAAAAGCACAAAGGGTGATGCCGTGCAAATTTCCTTTCTATTTTAATTGCTTGTTTGTTGATCATTGTTTATTTCTGTCTTTTCGTTTTCTCAATCCTTATGTTGAATTCCCCATTGCATGTCCCCTTACCAATATTTGCGGTTTTAATTCTTTATTTTCTATTATTTCTACTAGCATAATTATATATGCCGAGGTTTTTATGCGGTGTCCTGTCCTAGCCTCGTCACTACTTCGCCGAGGTTAGGCTCGACACTTACCAGTACATGGGGTCGGTTTTACTGATACTGCACTCTACACTTCTTGTGCAGATCCAGGTTCATGCCAGAGTTGATTTTGAGTAGTAGCTGACACTTCCGTGCGGAGACACGAGGTAGATCTTCCGTTAATCGAAGTTCCTGGAGTCTCTTCCTTATTATTAAGTTGCTGTTTTATTTAGTTCAAAACAGTTATACATTTTCGTTCATCCAAATATTTGTAGTAATTCTTAGTAGTTCATGAATTGTGACTCCAAACCCTAGGTAACTAGAGATTAGTATTAATTTCGCAGTAGAGTATGCTATTTCGTTTATTATTTTGGTATCATATGTTGGACAGTAGTAAACTTCGTATATGTTTAATTGTTTTAAATGTTGAAACACTCTCATGTTGGCTTGCCTAGCAAGAACAACATTAGGCGCCATCACGGTCTCGACGGAGGGAATTCGGGTCGTGACAAGTTGGAATCAGAGCACTAGGTCTCACAATCCACGGACAAGATTAATAGAGTCTGAGGGATCGGTACGGAGACGTCTGTACTTATATCTCAGAGGCTATAAATTTAGGAACAAGTTCACTTTTATTCAACTCTCTCGTGCGATTCTTGTTATCCCAATACTGATTAAACTATTCTATTCTTATTCTCTCGTAGATGGCGAGAACACGTACCTATTCTTCCGCCGACCAGCAACCGGATCCTCCAGCATCAGTAGCTCATACAAGGGGAAGAGGCCGAGGCCATGCTAGAGGTTGAGGCAGGGGCAGGACTCAGCCCAGTGCTCAGGCAGCAGCTCCAGCTGTGGAGCCCCTGATAGAGCTTGATGAGGGGGCTCCATCTCAGACCGTTTCGGCGGGACCAACTCAGGTCCCAAAGGGGTTTATTGCTACCCCGGTGCTTCAGGATGCCTTGGTCCGACTAGTGGGCCCTATGGAGAGTGTAGGCCAGAATGGCGCCTTCTCCATGGCAGCAACTGTATCTCAGGATGGAAGGGGAGTCCAAACTCCTGCTATCCACACTCCTGAGCAGATTACTCCTCGAATTCAGACCCCGACATCCAATCCAGTTGGGGTAGTTCAGCCAGTTGCTGCAGAACTGCTTCTTGTTGGGGCAACTATGTCCTCCAACGCTTTGTGGAGATTGGATAGGTTTATCAAGATTTTCCCTGTTCATTTCACTGGTGCCACTTCAAAGGACCCCCAAGAATAACTTGATAGCTGTCATGAGGTTCTTCGGAACATGGGTATTTTGGAGACCGATGGGGTTATCTATTGACTAGACCATCCAGGTCACCTGCTCTTACTTGGGACCAGTTTTCACACCTCTTCTTGGAGAAGTTTCTACCTATTACTACTAGAAGTTTCTACCATTATTTTGAGCGTCTCCAGCAGGTCGGCATGACTGTTACGCAGTATGAGACCCGTTTCGTGGATTTGGATCGTCATGCTTCTCTTTTGCTACCCACAGAGAGGGAGAGGGTTAGGAGATTTATTGAGGGTCTTGCTCAGCCTATCCAATTGCAGATGGCTAAGGAGACATGGAGCGAGATATCTTTCTAGGATGTGGATAATGTGGCCAGGAGAGTTGAGGTAGTTCTTGGATTGGGAGGTCAGGGGCAGACAAGAGACCTCGCAATTCCGCTGGATTCAGTGGTGCCTCATTTGGAGGCGGGGTTACTTTTAGCAGAGGCCATTCTTCCAGGCCATTCCATTCAGCACTTCAGACATCCCATGCTGCCCCAGGTGGTCGTGGCTCTTACTTTCCTTATTCTGATCAGCCAGCTCCTATTAGTGCACCTCTTCTTCAGAGTTTTCAGGGTGGTTATATAGGTCGACAGGGTCAGTTTACCGGCCAGCAGTCTCAGCTGCGAAAGTCTTGTTATACTTGTGGTGACCTGAGGCACATAGCTATATATTTCCCTCGCGCGTCAGGTAGTTCAATATCAGGGTTCTCGTGCTATAGTTCCGGCACCAGCTGCCCAGCCAGGGGTAGGGGTCAGGTAGTAAAAGGTAGGGGCCATATTGTTAGAGGTGGAGGCCAGCCCGCTAGAGGTGGAGGTCCGCCTGTCAGAGGTCGTCCCAGAGACATGGTTCAGGGTGGTAGGGCCCAACCCCGATTGTATACATTTTTGGCCAGACCTGAGGCAGAGTCCTCCAATGCTGTAATCATAGGAACCATTTTAGTTTGCAATAGAGATGTTTCAATTCTGTTTGATCTGGGTCTACTTACTCTAATGTGTCATATTATTTTTCTTCATATTTGGTTGTGCCCCGCGATTCCTTGAGTGTCCTTGTTTATGTGTCTATGCCCGTGAGGGGTGCTATTATTGTAGATCGTGTGTATCTTTCATGTGTGGTCGTTATTGAGGGTCTTGAAACTAGTGTGGACCTTTTGCTTCTTGACATGGTTGATTTTTATGTCATATTGGGTATGGATTGGTTGTCGCCTAATTATGCCATCTTGGACTGTCACGCCAAGACAGTGACCTTAGCTTTGCCGGGGTTGCCTCGATTAAAGTGTCGAGGGACTCCTGGTCATTCCTCCAACATGGTTATTTCTTATATAAAGGCTCGTCTCATGGTCGAGAAGGGGTGTTTGGATTATTTGGCTCTTGTTCGTGATTCTAATGCTGAGGCTCCTTCTATAGATTCGGTGCCTGTGGTTCGTGAGTTTCCTGAGGTGTTTCCTGCAGACCTGTCGGGGATGCCACCCGACAGGGATATTGATTTTTGCATTGATGTGGCTCCGGGCACTCATCCCATTTCTATTCCTCCATACCGGATGACCCCACCAAAATTGAAAGAATTGAAAGAACAGTTGTAAGACTTTCTTGATAGGGGCTTCATTAGACCTAGTGTCTCGCCCTGGGGTACACCAGTTCTGTTCGTGAATAAGAAGGAAGGATCGATGAGGAGGTGTATAGATTACCGGCAGTTGAAAAAAGTCACTATCAAGAATAAGTATCCGTTACCGAGAATTGATGATCTTTTTGATCAACATCAGGGTGCCAGGATGTTTTCGAAGATTGATTTGAGATCGGGATACCATTAGCTGAAGATTAGGGCACCTGATGTCCCTAAGACAGCTTTTCAGACGTGGTATAGGCACTATGAATTTCCGGTGATGTCTCTTGGCTTGATCAATGCCCCAACAGCATTTATGGACTTGATGAATCGGGTTTTCAAGACTTATCTGGATTCCTTCGTAATTGTGTTCATTGATGAAATTATAATATACTCCCGAAGTCGGGAGGAGAATGAGCACCACCTCCGGATAACGCTTCAGACTTTGAAGGACAGTCAGTTTTATGCTAAATTTTTAAAGTGCGAGTTTTGGTTGGATTCAGTAGCTTTCTTGGGTCACATCGTATCAGCAGAGGGTATTCATATAGATCCTAAAAAGATAGATACAATCAAGAACTGTCCTAGACCCACTTCAGCCACGGAAATTAGGAGCTTCTTGGATTTGGCGGGTTACTACCGTCGTTTTGTGGAGGGGTTCTCATCTATAGCAGCCGCGATGACTAAATTGACTCAGAAGAGTGCCCCATTCAAATGGTCGGACGAGTGTGAGGCGAGCTTCCAGAGGCTCAAGACAACCTTGACTTCAGCACCGGTGTTGGTATTGCCATCATGTTCGGGATCTTTCACGGTATATTGTGATGCCTCCCGTGTTGGGCTCAGAGCGGTATTGATGCAGGAGGGCAGGGTGATTGCATATGCATCTCGACAGCTGAAGGTTCATTAGAAGAATTATCTTTTCCATGACTTAGAGTTGACATCCATTGTTCACGCATTGAAGATTTGGAGGCACTATCTTTATGGTGTGATGTGTGAGGTTTCACGGATCATCGCAGCCTTCAGTACTTGTTCAAGCAAAAGGATCTCAATTTGAGGTAGAGGAGATGGTTAGAGTTATTGAAAGACTATGACGTCACTATATTGTATCATCCGGGGAAGGCTAATGTGGTGGTCGATGCATTGAGTAGGAAGGCAGTGAGTATGGGCAACCTTGCGTTCATTTCAGTCTGTGAGAGGCCATTAGCTTTAGATATTCAAACTCTGGCCAATTAGTTCGTGAGGTTAGATATTTCAGAGCCCAACCGTGTTCTAGCTTGTATAGTCGCTCGGTCTTCCTTATTTGAGCGTATCAGAGATCGACAGAATGATGACCTTCACTTGATGGTCCTTAGGGACACAGTTCGGCATGGTGGTGCTAAGCAGGTTACAGTTGGAGATGACGGTGTTTTGAGGATGCAGGGTCGAGTGTGTGTGCCTTATGTAGATGGGCTTCGTGAGTTGATCCTTGATGAGGATCACAGTTCTAAGTATTCTACTCACCCGGGTGCTGCCAAGATGTACCAGGACCTGCGACAGCATTATTGGTGGCGGAGGATGAAGAAGGATATTGTTGCTTATGTGGCTCGATGGTTGAATTGTCAACATGTGAAGTATGAGCACTAGAGACCCGGTGGTTTGCTTCAGCAGATAGAGAATCCTGAGTAGAGGTGGGAGCGTATCACTATGGACTTCGTTGTTGGACTCTCACAAACTCAGAGGATGAGAGTAAAAGCACGAAGGGTGATGTCGTGCATTCTATTTATTATTTGGTGAGGCTGAGAGTAAAAGCACGAAGGGTGATGTCGTGCAAATTTCCTTTCTATTTTAATTGCTTAATTTGTTTGTTGATAATTGTTTATTTCTGTCTTTTCGTTTTCTCAATCCTTATGTTGAATTCCTCACTGCATGTCCCCTTCCCAATATTTGTGGTTTTAATTCTTTATTTGTTGTTATTTCTGCTAGCATGATTATATATGTCCGAATTTTTATGCGGTGTCCTGTCCTAGCCTCATCACTACTTCGCCGAGGTTAGGCTCGACACTTACCAGTACATGGGGTCGGTTGTACTGATACTGCACTCTGCACTTCTTGTGCAGATCCAGGTTCAGGCCAGAGTTGATTTTGAGTAGTAGCTGACACTTCCACCGGAGACACGAGGTAGATCTGACGACGTCCGCAGGTTCTTGGAGTCTCTTCCTTATTATTCAGTTGCTGTTTTATTTAGTTCAAAACAGTTACATATTTTCTTTCAGCCAAATATATGTAGTAATTCTTAGTAGTTCTTGGTAGCTAGAGATTTGTATTAATTTCGCAGTAGAATATGTTATTTCGTTTATTGTTGTGGTATCATATATTGGACAGTAGTAAACTTTGTATATGTTTTTTAATTGTTTTAAATGTTGAAACTCTTTAATGTTAGCTTGCCTAGAAAGAATAGAATTAGGCGCCATCACGGTCCCGACGGAGGAAATTTGGGTCGTGACATTGCTGTTGCCCGTTTTTTGGCATTTTATGGCGTTAAAACAGGAATTCAGGATGATTTTCAATTTTCATGTGCTATTGTCCATGCCATCTTTATGTATTCGGGAAACGAGTTCTGGATCACTTAAAATTTTGTAATCCCATCAGAAACAATCCAATTAACAATAGTCATCACTTCTCCATGACCGTTCCTTATTTTTTGGCGTCCATAAAACAAAAATTCAGGATGATTTTCGATATTTTGTTTGCTAATGTCAACACCATCTTCATGGATTCGGGAGATGGGCTCCGAATCGCCTAACATTTTTTGGGCTAATCAGAAACGACCTAATGAATAATAATTATTGCTTCGTTATGACGATTCTTCATTTTTTGCTATTTTAGGACCATAAAACAGTAATTTAGAATGATTTTTAATTTTTCATAGTCTAATGTACACACCATCTTCATGAATTCGGGTGACGAGTTCCTAATCGCCTAAACTTTTGTGATCCCATCTGAAACGACCTAATAAACTATAGTTATCGTTTCTCTATGATTGTTCTTCATTATTTGGCCTTTTAGGGACATAAAATAGGGATTAAGGACGATTTTCAATTTTTTATTTACTAATGTCCATGTCATCTTCATGAATTCGGATGTCAGGCTCCGAATCGCTCAAAATTTTGTGGGACCATCAGAATTGACCTAATAAACAATATTAATTGGTTCTCCATGACCATTCCTTATTTTTTGTCATTTTATAGCCATAAATTAGTAATTCATGACGATTTTTAATTTTTCGTGAGCTAATGTCCATGTCATCTTCATGAATTTGGGGGATGGGCTTCGAATAGCCTAAAATTTTGTAGGCCCATAAGAAATGATATAATGAATAATAATCATTGCTTTTCCATGATCGTTTCTTGTATTTTGGTATTTTAGGGTCCTAAAACAGAAATTCGAGACGTTTTCCAATTTTTGTGCTAAGTCCACGCCACCTTCATGAATTTGGGAGACGTCTCCAAATAGCCTAAAAACTTATGAGTCCATCAGAAACGGCATAATGAAAAACAATCATTACTTTGCCAAGACTGTTTCTCATTTTTGGCATTTTAGGATCATAAAGCAGAAATTCTAGACAATTTTCAATTTTTTGTGCTAATGTCCACGCCATCATCATGAATTCTAGCGACAGGCTCTGAATCGCCTAAAATTTTATGGGCCCATCAGAAATGACCTAATGAACAATAGTCATCACTTTGCTACTATCGTTGCTTGCTTTTGGCATTTTATGGCCATAAAACAGGAATTCTGGATTATTTTTAATTTTCGTGTGCTAATGTTCATGCCATCTATATGAATTCTGGCGACGGAATCCGAATCGCCTAAAACTTTGTGGGCCCATCACAACAGCCTAATAAATAATAGTCATTGCTTCTCCACGATCGCTCTTTATATTTTGGGATTTTTGGGCCATAAAATAGTAATTTAGGATGATTTTTAATTTTTCGTGTGTATGTCCATGCTTCTTCATGAATTCGGGCAAAGGGCTCCGAATCACCTTAAATTTTGTGGGACTATAAAAGCGACCTAATGAACAACAATCATTGCTTTTCCATGACCATTCCTTGTTTATTGGCGTTTTAGGGTCACAAAATAGGAATTCAAGACGATTTCCAACTCTGTGTGCTAATGTCCACGTCATCATCATGAATTCGTGCGAGAGGTTATGAATCACCTAAAATTATATGAGCCCATCAGAAACGATCTAATGAACAATAATCATTGCTTAGCCATTACTTTTGCTCATCTTTTGACATTTTATGGTCATAAAATAAGAATTCAGGACGATTTCCAATTTTCGCATGCATTAGTCTGTGTTATCTTCATGAATTCGGGCGACAGGCTCCGAATCGCCTAAATTTTATGGGCCCGTCATAAATGACCTAATAAACAATTTTCATTATTTCTCCATGTTCGTCTGGCATATAGGGCCATAAAATAGCAATTCAGGACGATTTCTGATTTTTCGTATACTACTATCCACGCCATATTCATGAATCCGAGCGACAAGCTTTGAATCGCCTTAAATTTTGGGGACCATATGTAACGATCAAATGAACAATAATCATTACTTGGCATGACCATTCCTCTTTTTTGGTATTTTATGGCCATAAAACATGAATTTAGAACGATTTCTAGTTTTTTTTGTGCTAATGTCTACGCCATCATCATGAATTCGTGCGATAGGATCTGAATCACCTAAAACTTTGTGAGCCCATTAGAAATGACTTAATGAACAATAGTCGTTATTTCGCCATGATTGTTCTTCATATTTTGTCATTATAGGGTCATAAAAGTGGAATTCGAGACGAATTCCAATTTTTCGTATGGTAATGTCCAGGCCATCTATATAAATTTGAGCGGCAGGATCCGAATCGCCTAAAAATTGTGGGCCCATCAGAAACGACCTAATGAACAATAATCAAACTTTGCCATGATCGTTCCTAATTTTTGTTTAGCAGTTTAAGGCCATAAAATAGGAATTCATGATGATTTTCAATTTTTTGTGGACTAATGTCCACGTCATCTTCATGAATTCGGGCAGCGAGTTTCGAATCATCAAAATTTTTAAGTGCGCATAAGAAATGACCTAATGAACAATAATCATTGGTTCGCTATGAATGTTCCTCGTATTTTGGCATTTTAGGGGCATAAAATAGGATTTCAGAACGATTTCCAATTTTTCGCGTGCTAATGTCCACGCCATCTTAATGAATTCAGGCAACGGGCTCCGAATTCCCTAAAATTTACTGAGCGTATCAGAAATGACCTAATGAACAACAAATTATTTCTCTATAACCGTTCCTCATATTTTTGGCATTTTAGAGCCATAAAATAGGAATTCAAGGCGATTTCAAATTTTGTGTGTGCTAATGTCCATGTCATCTTCATGAATTCGGGCGGCGAGCTCCGATTTGCCTAAAATTTTATGAGTCCATAAAAACATCCTTATGAATAATAGTTATTGCTTCGCCATGATCGTTCTCTTTTTTTTTTTGCGGAATTTTAGGACCATAAAACTAAAATTCAAGATGATTATCAATTTTTCGTGTGCTAATGTCCACGTCATCTTCATGAATTCAAGTGACAGGTTGCGAATCGCTTAAAATTTTGTGTACCCACCAAACATGACCTAATAAACACTAGTGATCGTTTCACCATGACCATTCCTTATTTTTTGGTATTTTATGGTCATAAAATAGGAATTCAGGGCGATTTCTAATTTTTCGTATGCTAATGTCCTCGCTATCTTTATGAATTCTGGCGACGGGTTCCAAATCGCCTAAACTTTTTTAGGACCATCAGAAATGACCTATTGAATACTAGTCATTGTTTTTCCATGATCGTTTCTCTTTTTTTTTTTTTTTTTTGCATTTAAGTGCCATAAAACAGGAATTGAGGGAGATTTTTTAATTTTTCGTGTGCTAATGTCCACGCCATCTTAATGAATTTAGGTGACGGGCTCCGAATCACCTAAAATTTTTGTTAGCTCATAAGAAACGGCCTAATGAACAACATATTGTTTCGCCATGACCGTTCCTCATTTTTTTCTTTTTGCATTTTAGAGTCATAAAATAGGAATTCAGGATAATTTCTAATTTTTCGTGTGCTAATATGCGCTTCATCTTCATGAATTCATGCGATGGACTCTAATAACCTAAAATGTATTGGGCAAGGTAGGGTCAAGAAGAGTTAAAAGAAGCAACAAGCAGAACAACTCTGAGGCAAACAAAAGGAAAGAGTTTTAACTTCTAAGTATACATCGATAGTGTAAAAAGTCAAGTCATCTTAAAGATAATTATAAGTATCGGCAATATGTGTTAGAAGAGATATTATTTATATTTAATAAAACATTTGGTATTCAAACCTTTGAAATGAATAAACTCCTTGACAGAAGTCCTCCCATTAATAACTCCTATCCTACACGAATTCAAATTAGTCAGACTATTGAGTTCGAGATAGATTGTGGGTAGAACTAGGAGAAGGGTTGCTTGCTCATTTCTTAATTATATAGACTATAGTGCCAATACACACATTAATTCAATGAAAATGGCCAACCAATTTCTACTTGATTCTCCCCACTCCTCTTTGCTTTGTCATTTATCAATCCCCTTTCACTAACTACTTGGTCCACATGATGGCAAAGAAGTTCAAATTTGTAGTGGAAATTATGATAAATAAAAGTAAATTGTGCCACATAAATTGAAACATCGGAAATATTTCATGGTATTTTTTAATTGTGTTAATCAGAGGCGGATGTTGTTTTCACCAACGGGTTCAACCGAACCCATAATAATTTTCAACGCGACGTAAAAATTTATATGTAAATATTCATTAAAATTACAAAAATAGATATGAACTCATAATTTAAAAAAAATAATGAATTACTGCTAAAACCCTTAAAAGTTGAACTCATAGGCTTTAAATCCTGAATAAACCTCGAATGTCA
Source organism: Nicotiana undulata (assembly GCA_005239495.1). Taxonomy (NCBI): domain Eukaryota; kingdom Viridiplantae; phylum Streptophyta; class Magnoliopsida; order Solanales; family Solanaceae; genus Nicotiana; species Nicotiana undulata. The sequence goes on from ML266762.1 coordinate 26,623, forward strand.
ATTATATGTAATTAATTTGATGAAGTCATTGCTTTAATAGGTTAGATTAGAACATGTTTGAAGCTGGATCAGATTCTCTTCTGTTGATATGTAAAGACAAAAATAATATGGACAAATATCATTATAAGAAAAAACACTAGGAAAGGTCACCCGATGCTTCCTTTAAGATGTGTGGCGTAATTAAAAGATTAATAACTTTGCGCATTTCTTTTTTTGCTAATCACATGGCCGTCGTACATGAATGAAACCCACAATATACGTAACCAAATGCAGACGGAAGCACAGTCGGCAGGATCTAATTGTGATTTTGGACCCCAAGAAAGTACTTTATTTGAATTATTTCCTTAAATCTCTTTGAAATTACATTTTTTATGTGCTAGATGCATGGATTTGTTTGTCTTGACAATAGCAACGGCGGATGTATAATCTAAGCTATAAGTTTAGCCGAACCTAATTTTGGCTCATATTTTATATACTTGATAATAATTATATCAAATATGTACAAATATCACATTTTGAATTCAGTAATTCAAATAATCAGTGAATTCAATAACATAAAATTTAAAGTCGGGATCCGTCTGCAGGCTAGTGAACAAAAATCAGAAATAACCTGATTTAAAACTGGTAACTGAAAAATAACCACAGTTTCAAAAGTAATTAAAATCTATCTACTTTTTAATGTAAAAATAAAATATGAACAAAAACACCCTTAAAAATCCGGTAAATTTTCAGTATAATATGCTGGAGTTCAAATATTTTATATATATGAGATTAATTCAATAGAGTGTGGATTGGAAATGAACGCTAATCAAATGAAGAAGATAGAGTAGCAGAGAGAAGAAAAATAGAAGAGACAAGGAAGAGAGAGTGCATATGTTATTATAGTTGATCTGTATTGTACAATTATACCTATATATATAAAATATCAACTCCCTAACTAATTTAGCTTAGAGTGTAAGGAAGTGACTAATGTACCCTTCTGTAGGATATCACTTAATTCTTTCAATACCCCCCCCCCCCCCCCC
>ML266762.1:36645-48850 GCA_005239495.1 Nicotiana undulata
CCACAAAACATGTTCTCTGATACCTTGCAGAAACTCTCATGAGCGATGACCATCCAAAAAAAAAATGATTTTGGGAAATGGTGAGATTTGACCATGGGTATTCAGAGGCGGACCCAGGATTTAAGCCTTACGGGGGGCACCATTGTTTTTAGTATGCCAATCACCAACAATAAAGTTCGGGTGTAACTCTTTGAAATGACTATGATAATTTATCATCAAAATAAAAACATCAATATTAACAAATACCATTAACTTGATACTAATATAACAAAAGTATATTGTCCACTCATAGTTGAACTCGACGCGTTTTCATATTTTGAAAACGGTCAATAATAGCATTATTGCTTATATTTACAAACACTTCCTTCTCAAAGTAACAAACTAAACAATCATTTAAAAATGCATCACTAATACTACTACGCAATTCATCTTTGATGTACTTCATAGATGAGAATGCTCTTTCCACCGTTGCAGTTGCGACAGGTAAAATTAAAGTCAACTTCACAAGCAAATAAACAAGTGAATAAGTCTCCACAAGATTTGTCTCAACCAATGCTTTCGCCAAATCACCAATTCCTTTCAAATCAGAGAACCTAGGGTCACCATGTTGCATATGCCATATGAAAGTGTCAAGTTGGCGACTAAGATCTCGAAGCTTCAATTCACCAAACTCATCGGGATAATGCTTGGCCAATGTCATTATTCTTTCCTTATCAAAATTAGCAAATGAGTTAGCCGGATTCAAGCTAGCCATACCAAGAAGCAAGTTACTACTCACAACATCAAAACGACTATTAAGCTCCAGAAGTTGCAAATCAATCACGACATAAAAAAGCTCAACATGTAAATGATGTGAATAAGTAACACTAGAAGGCCTACGCTTTGACTTTCCAGGAATATAGAATTCTTCCATCTTGGGCACCAAAATATCATGTTTTGCACAAAATAAATATATTTCATCCATCAATGGTTCCCATCCTTTATCTCTCATTTCTTGCAACTTTTCCTTTGTGATATCAAGAAATACCATGGCATTGACAATATCTTGATCTTTCTTCTGTAAAGCTTTGCTCAACTCGTTTGACATTATCAACACTTTCAACATTAAGTGAAGCAAGAAAACAAATTCAAATGTTTTAATTTTACTCGAAAAAGCTTCTGCTTGCAACCTGTCATTAACATCACCTTCACATTCAATCACCCCAAGCACATGAACAATAGAAGAAAATAAAATAACAAAGTTATCCAATGTTTTACAATGTGATCCCCAACGAGTGTCACCTGGCCTTTGAAGCCCCCGCTCTTGATTTAATCCTTTCCCACTTTGAACTTCACCACTCTCTAACAATTGCTCCAACAATTCTGCTTGATGATCCCGAAGTTGATCTCTACGCTTAAAAGAAACTCCAATTATATTCAACACGTTATTAACAATAGCAAAGAAAGTCTCTACCTCCTTGTGTTTTTTAGCAACAGCTACAAGCGTCAATTGTAATTGATGTGCAAAACAATGAACAGAATATGCCGATGGAGTTTCTTGCAAAATTAAAGCTTTAAGGCCATTCATCTTTCCTTGCATATTACTAGCCCCATCATAGCCTTGTCCACGTATTTTGGATGGACTTAATGAGTGTTTCATTAGCAAAGAAAGTACTGCTTCTTTCACCGACTTTGCAGATGTATCACTAACACGAACAAGACTAATAAATGGCTCGTTCACTTGGCTTTTTTTGTCAACATACCGCAAAGCAAGGGCCATTTGTTCATGGTGTGAAATATCCTTGGACTCATCAACTAATATCCCAAAATAATCTCCATCCAAGTCATCAATTATAGCTTTCACGGTCTCTTGTGCACAAGCACTCACAATATCCTTTTGAATTTTTGGCGAAATCATCATATCATTTTTTGGAGCATGTTTTAATATAACTCTATCTACATCTGGAATATTTCCAAGCCATTCCAAAAGCCCTAGAAAAAGGCCTTTGTTTTTTTAAGATTCACTTTCATCGTGACCACGAAAAGACAATCCAAAGTTCAAGAGAAACCTTGCAACATCAATTGAGGCATTTAAACGAATTCGATATTCAGTTTTTTGTTGATCGGATTGCTTTTCAAAAGCAGCTTGAATTGATTGAGATTGATTTGAAAAGTCTAGCATATTGTTGAAGCACTTATGGTGGAGATTACTTACTTCACCAACATGTAGATCAAATCTTTCGGTTGCTTTATTCCAAGCCTTAAAGCCGGTTTTTGTGAAAGAGTCACCTGTGCTTCCATTAACGTAATCATTTTTGAATAAATAACAACATAAACAAAATGCGGCATCTTTCTTCACACTATACTCTAACCATCTAGAATACGAACCTTTAAACCAACCCGAACTAAATTGGCGCTTTTTCTTCCCAAATAAAGTTTTAGGAAATTTGTGATCACCTGGTTGGCAGGGCCCTCTTTGGATGTAGTGTCTTCTCACTTCATCCCGTATTCTAGGGCTATATCTATCAATGGGTATTCTCTCTCCGGGGTCGGTATTAAGTGATTTCACATCAAACTCTTCTACAAGATGGGAGGAATTGTCTCTAAAACTAGGTTGAGAAGAATTAAACCTCGTCAAAAATATGTCCATCTCAATTCACATCAACAGAACTTCCTACAAAGCAACAATGCCAAGCAAAACAATATGTTTAATATGATTAATCACACTCCTTATTTTATTATAAGTCATAACTATATTATTATTATTTTATTAAAGATAGAAGAATCACTTACCAATTTCTGAAAGGTATTCTTGAAATCCAAATACAATTTGGTCTCAAATCATCCACTTCACTGAAATAATATTTCAAATAGCATTAACATAAATCTTCAAATACCTATGAAATTAATTTATTAAGATAAAAAATTAGCACACCAACTAGGTTAAGTCTACTCAAACAATGAATTCAAAAACTAGCCTCAACAAAATCAAGAAAAATTACAGAAAATTCAGAGATTCAATCAAAATAGAATAACCAAAAGTGAGAACAAGACACAAATAAGAGGCAAGCAAAACCTTCTAGTTAAGCCCCTTCTCAATCGTATTTTTAAAAGGGGTTTTTTTAAACCCTAAACTCGAAACTGAAATTTACCATTAGAAAAGTGGAAAAAAGATGGAGAATTCCAAGTATAATTTTCAAAATCTTACCCAGAAAAAGATTCGGCAGCTGCTTGATCCCTGAAGAAAGAAACGTGTGAAGGATGAAATTTGTTTTGGGTTTGGAAGAAATAACTTGATGTCAAAGAGAGAGAAAGGGGAGTAGGCGTGTATTTTTAACCTACTAAATTTATTTTGTGTTTAGAAGAAATAACCTGATGTCAAACAGTTAAAGAGAGAGAAAAGGGAGTAGAGTAGGCGTGTATTTTTAAGCTTTGAACGGAATTAAGATTAACTAAAGGTCTGACCGAATGAGACCAATCAAAAAAAAAATTTGGATTGTAGAACCTGAGATTCAAACCTGGGTCTTGAAGAAGGCAGCTACTCCCACAAACCAACTCTTCTATCCAGTCTTTGTGACTAAGGGTGCCGCATAATATATTTATAGGGGTCCTCCTTGTATTAACTTATATATATAGATATATATACAATATTTTTACCGAGGCCAACAGGTGCCCGTGCCCCCCACCCCCTAGCGTAGGTCCGCCCCTGTGGGTATTTGTATGAACCTTTTTCTCAACTATTCGGAAGTAATTTTTTTAACCCCTTCCTAGGAACTCCCCTATTTTGCTTGACTCGAATCCACAATTTCGAGATTGGAAGTGAAGGGTACATACCACTTGAATAACACTCTTTTGTCTGTCCAGTAGCTCATCTCCTCGAGAGGCCGACTAAAAAGAATAAAATTTGCGCTTTACTTAAATGTTCTGTATTTCCGAAGCTCAAATTAGAAATGTTTGGTTAAATGTAAAAGAATCTTTACCTTCCCACCGGTCAAATTAGAATGTTTGGAAATCAAGATGCGGGAAATGCGGCTTAGATGATTCGGACACGTGTGGAGAAGAAGCCTAGATGCATCGGTTAGGAGGTGTGAGCGGTTGACTTTGGCAGGTACGAGAAGAGGCAAAGGGCAGCCTAAGAAGTATTGGAGCGAGATGATCAGGCAGGACATGGCGCGACTTCAGATTTCCGAGGACATGACTCTTGATAGGAACACGTGGAGGTCGAGCATTAGGGTGGTAGGCTAGGGGGTAGTCGAGAGTTCTTCCGTCTTTGTACCTGGTAGTCTCATAGAGTTTTGTTTAGGTTTGTTAGCGGTCTATGCTTTGTTCACATGGTTGGTTGCATAGTTTTGTGTTATTGTCCTTTCCCTTATTCGTTGTTATTATTTTTTTTCTGGCATCTTTTGTTTTTACATGCCTTTTCTTTTGTTTCTTTTCTGATATTATTGTCTCTCTTGTTGAGCCGAGAGCCTTCTGGAAGCAGTCTCTCTACCTTTTCGAGGTAGGGGTCTGCGTACACTCTACTCTCCCCAGATCCCACTAGTGAGATTTTACTGGGTATATTGTTGTTGTTGTACCTTCCCACCATATTCCTCGATGACATGTATTTTAGGGTTGGATGTATTTCTCAAGAAAATAATTTTAAATCTCGAAAATTTCATTTTTATTGAAAAAACTCCTGGTTATATTCTAAATAATAGGGTAATGGAAGAGACAGGTGAGCCATATGACTGATTCATAAGAAGAAAGGTCGTTTAACTTCTAGAGAAGGAGAAGCAAGGCTCAACTAACAATAATCATAGCAATTAGGTCGAAAGTACTCAAATCTCTTCTTTATTTTCTAAGAAATGTGACGAATACTAGCTGTTAAAGCGTTTGAATCTTGAAAACCAAGTAAATCTATGTATTTCCTAAAGCAAATATGAGCAAAGTTGTGTATATAGGTATTTGCTTTCTCTTCAAAATAAAATTTCTAACTCCACTCTTAATCATAATGTAAATGCATAAAACTCTATGCTAGTTACTAAAATAGAATAAACTAAAGAAAACAAGACATACCTATTATGAATCTGCACTCGCGGGAGCGATAAACCTATAGGATTTTATTAACCAAATAAATTTGACTTTGCGTTATAATTAGCGTTGCATTAAATTGAAACACCATAAAATCTTTCAGCTTGACCAACAATGTCACCTAACTCGAGGACGAAAAGTATTTATTTATAGTTGATATTTGTATTAAATTAAATTTAAATAATAATCCATATCAGTAAATTCAAATTAAACTATTAAAACAAATAATACAATACATAATTATATTCATTTGCTTGGGGTAATTTGGTCCAAATTGAAGATAGAAGTAAAGTTTCATCCGTTATAAAAGAAATGCTAGATATCTCCATCTTTTTTTTCAAAAAAACAATTACAATATATAATTTAAATAACGGTGGTGTTGAAGTCAGTTCAGACGCACTTTGGCTATATTACCTTAGAGGCTGTGAGTATCTGTTACCTCTCATCAACACATATACCAGTAACTCCGTCAAGAATCAAGACTTAAGCAAATGGAGAAGAAAACACCTAGTAATACGTATTAATTACCAACAAATGTTGTAATAGACTTAAGTATGAAGTTACTTATGATAAAGAGCACTTTACTTCTCCCAAAGTGGAATTTTCAGGTGCACAACCAGATTAGTCGGGTCCCATTACAGATGCGAGTTACATAATAAGAAAACAACAAAACAAAACAAAAATTATAAGACAACAAAATCGTGGGGAGGAAAAGAAAGAAACATGACCTTTTTCACCCCTTAAAACAAGTTAATATTAAATTGGAAATAAATAGAGGCAAAGAAGGATTAGAAATAGGAGTTGAATACGAAAGCCACGCAAAAAAAGAAGAAGAAAAGCCAAAACCAAAGCCACCCAAAAAAAGAAGAAGAAGAAGAGAAAGAATTAAGCAAAGAAGAAAACAAGGGGTTGCCCCTCTCTTTCTCTCTTTGGACTCATTCCTTTCAATTCCATCTCTCTCTCATATATTCCTTCAAAAGAAAAGGCACATAGCATAGCATCCAACACAATTGAGGCAAGCAAAGTTTTTTTAAGAAAAGAAAAAAAAAGTTTTTAGGTATAAACAAAGTGTTTGATGGTGTTCTTGGTAATAGTGGTTAATTGTGTCCTATTTTTTGACAGTGGCGCACGGTTCGAAACTGTTTGATATTTTTCTCTAACCACTATAGTTTATGGCATCTTCTTCTAATTCATGTTATTTGTGTGTGTGTTAGCCTTTATTATTAGCTCTTTCCTATTCTCTCTCTCTTTCTCTTTTCTCTTTATATCCCCCACCAATTACACCTCTTCATTGCCATTTCCCACATCCATAAACTTATCTTCATTTATTCATATAAAATTCTCATTTTCCAAAAATGGCTGTTCAAGCTCAATATCCATCAAATGTTCTCTTTCTAAACAGAAGTGTACAAGAAGGAAACAGCCAAATTGGGAACAATTATCCTCAACTAGGTAGAGGTTTTGGTGAATTATATCTTGATCCAACACAAATGCTATTCAATCCTGGAGGTAAAGTTTTACTACTAGTTTATATTCTCTTCTATTGATTAATCAATTGTGTATTAAGCACAAAAATTTGAATGCCACATAGAATAGATCAACATGGATTTTTTTGTATAATTATTCACGCCATAAAGGTTTCCTAGCTATCAGGAAGTTGTTTTTTCCTCAGGACTTGAACTCGAGACCTCTGATTGATTATGCAAAAACGAATTTCTACTTTCAACTAGTTGATTGATTGATATTCAAGGCAAAAAGGAACCTATATTACCTTATATTTTTGCAATGCCAGTTGGGGCGAATTCGCAAAAGAGAGGAAGAGAACATACCGCAAGTAATACAACAGCAGCATTGAATCCACTAATCTCAATGCAATCTCAGCCACAGCTCATTGATCTAACTCAGCTTCAGACACCGTCGCAACAACAACAACAACAACAAACAAATATCGTATCTACTGGTCTTCGTTTAGCTTTCGAAGACAAATCGCATCAACAACGACAACAACAACAACAACAACACTCTGTTTCTCCTCAGTCCTCTCAATCATTAATTTTATTAAGGGAAGATTTGGCTTCTCATTTCAAACAGCAACAAGACGAAATAGAACAATTCCTCCAAGTCCAGGTATGATCGAATACTTCGAGACTTTTTTATATAAAAAAATTATTAATCCATATTACCCTTAGCATTTTACAAAATTGCTTATTTATGCTTAGAATTTGTCACTTACAAATTACAAAAAGAACGATTTTATTGTTTTGATGCTTTGAACTTGTGATTTACAAAATTGACAATTTTACAACAAACAATCGTTTTGGAATATATTTTTCAAACCGTTTATATGAGGATAACCTAATAAATGACATGATTGTGTAAATATTTTCAAACCATCATTGCACATTACTTATTCTAAATGTTTTTGTTAAATTTTTGTATAGGGAGAACAATTGAGGCGCACGTTAGAGGAAAAAAGGAAACGACACTATCATGCGCTGATCGGAGCAGCGGAGGGAACAATAGCACGAAGGTTAAGAGAAAAGGATACAGAGGTAGAAAAAGCAGCGAGGCGCAACGCGGAGCTAGAAGCGCGTGCGGCTCAACTGACAGCGGAGGCGCGTGCGTGGCAAACGAAGGCACGTGAGCAGGAAGTCAAGGCGGCAATGCTGCAAGCACAGCTGCAGCAGGTGGCAATGATGAACGGCGGAATGAACCTGCAAGAGAGAGATGACGGCGGTGGAATTTCCTGTGGCGGCGAGGCGGAGGATGCCGAGTCAGCGTACGTTGACCCGGACCGGGTCGTTGAGTCAACTGGACCGAGTTGCAAAGCCTGTCGAAAGCGGTTCGCCTCAATTGTGCTGTTGCCGTGTAGGCATTTGTGTCTTTGTACAGAATGTGATGCTGTGGCCCAATCTTGCCCATTGTGTCGATCCATTAGAAGCTCAAGTGTTGAAGTCTTTCTCTGTTAGGAGGCCCAATTTACGCCCACCTTCTTTCGTGTTAAGTACACGAATAGCTCTCAAAATGGATGGTCTTGATTTTTTGTCCTTGCTTATTTCATGGGTAAAACTTTAAGTTTAACAATATTGTCCTCGCTTGCTCTTGCTCCACGGACAACACTTTTAACTTTTGACCTTAATGTTCTGTTCATAAGGTAAACGGGGTCAAAAGTTAAAGACCACCCCAAAAATATCATACTTGTGCAATGTATTGCCTTCTTTCTTGCACAAATATGTGCACTTGGATTGTCCAACTTATCTCATGATGGTGGAGAAACAAAAAAACGAAAAACAGAGGAAGGAAAGAATGAAGTATTTTTGTACATCCGAGAAATTCGAGGTTTAGTAGCGCAAGGTTCAAAATTTGACAAATAATAAGTTCTCTCTTCTATTCTTTTTCACTTAAATAATAAGGTTTTGTTGGGGCAAAGTAAAAACACTGTGAGATGTTCTATCTCGCACATCATAAGTTACCCTACATATCATAAGTTGCGCTCTTACACCTAGACCCAAGTCATGGGTCAAAGAGCTACTTATTTTTTTTCAGATTTTCTTCTTTTCTTCTCTTTCTATTGGTTTTTTCCTTCTTTTGGCAACCAAATTGGGGACACAAAATCATCTACATTCTTCAACCTTCTTTTTATTGGTGGAGAAGGTAAAACAACCTTGTAGACATGTAAATTGTTGGACATGGAAAGATATTGCTTTTTCTGTCTTTTTTTTCTTTAAATCATGTAAATTCTTTTATTTAGTGTCCTACAATTTCATGTGTGTAAGAAATGTTATTGTTGAAGAGCTTAGTTATGGAGTCCGACGAGGGCATGCACAGAAGTAATTTGAGAGAAGAGAGAAGAGAGAAGACGGGAGAGAGTTCCCAACTGCTCCTATTAGATGAATAGTGAAAAATGAAATATGTACAGTGTACATAACTGACTAACTAACTACTACTTATACAACTAACAACTGACCTATCTTAACTTAATTACAGCTCATTGACAGTTATACACCCACACACCTAGAGTTTTCTACAGTCACCCTCAAGCTGAGGGATGAAAACAGATTCTTCATTCCCAGCTTGCTCACTAAGTAATCATGTTGTGGACCAAACCGACTCTTTGTCAACACATCTGCAAGTTGTTCTTTGGTTCCAATATGTTTTGTTTGAATCAGACTTTTCTGAATTTTCTCCCTCACAAAATGACAGTCTATGTCAATGTGTTTTGTCCTCTCATGAAAGATGGGACGAGCTGCAATTTGAATAGTAGCTTTGCTATCACAAAAAAGTTGTATTAGAACTTCAACCTGAATGTTAAGCTCTTTGAATAGTCCTATTATCCATGTAACTTCTGTTACTGTTGTGTCCATGCTTCTGAATTCTGCTTCAGCTGAGCTTCTTGAGACTGTTCCTTGCTTCTTTGATGTCCAGGATATCAAGGCTTCTCCAAACTTGATCACATAACTGGTTACTTATCTTCTTGTTTTCACATGAGCACCCAGTTTGGATCATAGTAAGCAGTTAACTTCATATTTTCACTAAATTAAAAGCTTTATTCAGTTATTATTCATTATCTCGTTCTACATTTTGGTTTTGATCGGGTGAAAGCCTAGGCCACTAAATTCTGGGTTCTTGCTTCTCGTGGACGTTCAGAATACTGTGGATTTTTGTTCTTTCTTGTATTTTCGTTTAACTGGTAAGTCACTTGACTTTTGCAATTTCATCCTTATGTGTCTCTGATTTGCATGTGTTCTTACTTATGAATCTATGGCTTAATATGTTTCTGGGTTACTTTAAGCACCACTCAGTTAACTTTACACGCATTTAAGTCTCTTTAGCATTTGACTACTCCTAATGTTGCTAGTTCTGAGATTATCTACGCCTAACTGGGTAATCTGAATCTTCCTACGATTGTTTAGCTAGTGTATTGACGCCTGAATGTTCATGAATCTGTTTACTTTCTTTGTCATGAACCTCTATAATGAATGCCTCTCATTTGTAGTAACATGTGTTAAGACTTTCATTGTTAATTATAACTTGCCTCTCTGCTATTGTGTCACTTAGCATGCTCACTCGATCCCATACCCCTTTAGTGTTTGTTTATGATTTAGAACAATTATCTCAGCCTATTTGAATTGTTTTTTTTATGAATATTAGGATGAATCTTTGATACAACTGGACCTTCTTTAGTTAATTAGTCTACTATGTCAATGCTTAAATGCCTACATATGCTATATGACATGAATTTACTTTCCACTCAGTTCTGAATCTCTGTAATGATAGTCTTGCATATGTTATGTGTTCTAATTTGTGTTGGGACCTTTTCGATTGACTATGATCTTACCTCTATGCTAACATGTCCCTCAGTATGTCTTTGACCCACTTGATTCCCTACTCCTTCTGTGATTACTTGGGTCATCACAATGCACGTTCCCCATTATGTCTAAATGTTGTCTTGTTTCTTGATAATGATACTACGATGTATACTTAGCATAATTTCCAACCATGTTTCAACTTGTTTAGTATTGTGCATTTGTGCATGATAATCTCTGTCAATCCTGCAAACTTGTTCTTTCCTTAACTCTTTCAATATGTGACTGCCTATGTGCTAAGTGTTGAACCCGCTGAGTTTGTGACTTGTTCGATTATCTGCTCTATATGCTCAATTTGGTCATGTCTGTTTAAATTATAAGTATCCCTCAATTCCTGTCTTCCAAACTTGGTCTACCCCCTTTCACTTGTTACCTAGGCTCTTTTGAGTTCTCATTCTCAGCCGGCTGAAAGTTGACCTTCCTAGTGTGAGCACTACCCCGGGTTCTTGAAGCCCTTTGGAACTCTGACACACTAGGTTCCTGGTTCTTTCCTAATTGCTCAACTCTACTTTTTACCTACTGGCTGAATCATCTGGTTTCTAGTTGCTTTATGTAAATGAAGATATGATTTCTGGGTTGTTGTAAACTATGTGGACTTGAGAATGAAGGCCTGGCCTGACTAGGTATATATTTGGGCCTGCTGTGGGCTCACTGTAGTTGTTCTACTCTGTAATTAATGCCATTCATTGGGTGTGTAATAATGTTATAATAACAATTTGGGTGTATATAAAATTGGGAAAAAGGGGTTTATCTTAATACTTGCATTGAAATGGGTAGAAATCCTGCCTATAGGTGTTTACTTGCTCAAATATTTCCTGCCATTGTGTGTGTTAGATAACTTACCTATAGGTGTTTACTTTGTTTGACATATTTTTCTCCATATTCTAGAAACCATGCCTATAGGAAATTAAATGAACAACGTCTCAATATTCATTACAGCATACTCATTAGGCGTTATAGGATTCTGTTAATTTACATGCTACCTAATCTGCAATGTAAAAATCATGCATATAGGTCTTAATTATTGATTATAGAAATCATGCCTATAGGATCTAAAATCAGTCTTAATTATTGATTATCCTGCTCGTTTCCTTTAAGTGCTAATGTTGAACTTTCAACACTGTGTCATTGTCACTATTAGAAAGCATGCCTATAGGATCCAACTAAGCAATTCTGAATATTCTCCTATGGTTACCATCGCCAATTATTGCATAAATCACATAGATATCATGCCTATAGGTTTAACCTCTTATAACCTATAATCAGTAGGAAACTGTGTAGTCACTTAGAAGTCGTTTTTAAAATGGTACCTCGCGTATGAAACTACCTGCATATTAAAATCAGAATCACATAGAGATCATGTCTATAGGATTCAATGACCTTAATTCGTCTAAATCTGCGACTGTCCAATGCCTAACTTGTTTGCGTGCATTTGTTGCCTAAGTGTGGAGGCTAACTTGAGCCCTTATTTATTTATACATGAAAGTCTAACTTGTTTGGTATGTCGCCTAGTTTTCTCATTTTGAGCAACCTAAGTTAAGTCTAGAACCAGCCAAAGTAGAGGTCCAAACGCCTCTTGGACTATAGGTATGGGACAGGTAGTGCACGCATAAGGTACGATTTAGAATCAATTAGTGTGCTTTAGGTAAACAACTTAAAGATAGTAATCGGGTAGCAGGAGATGATAGTTTGTGCCCGCTGAATAATACGAGTAACACCCACCTCGAGGGATTTATGAAGTATTATTTATGTTGCACGGGGTGATCCTTTAGGATAAAAAACTTTGG
>ML266762.1:48965-61018 GCA_005239495.1 Nicotiana undulata
CCCCCCCCCCCTCCCCACCTTTGCTTTAAAATCAATTATTCTGTTTATTTGCCCAATTTTGTCTTTTCTCTTTATTTGGACTAATTCATATTATTCGAGTTCGGTCGGGACCCACAGTTGTGGACCTCGAGGAGTGCCCAACACCTTCTCCTCGAGGTAATTTGAGTCCTTACCCGATCATTGGTGACGCAAACTGGTTAAACTAGAGTTACTTGCAAATAGGTTCCCTAACGCACCTCAAACCCGTTAGGTGGTGACTCTCTCTTTTAACACTCTTCCTTAAAAGAGTTGTCACGTGTCGAAACCTGATTTCGCGAGAAAAGGAGCGCGATAGCATAGCGACTCTGCTGGGGATATTTTTAGGCTCTTACCATTGAGAACTTGGTCTATATGAATTAGTCTTCTTTGATAAGCGTGTCTTTATTATTTTGTTGTTACATGAATATCCCGCTCCCATTTCCCCTTTTGTTTCTACATGCACATCCTCTTCTCGATGAATAATCCTCTTCCCTTTTGTTGCTACATGCAAATCTTTGCCTAATTTGGTTACAATATGCGTTTTCCCTTTATTTTCTAGTTATGTTCACTTGCTCCGAATTATTTTTAAATTTTCTATATCATGTCTCTCCCCATCCCTACCCTTTGTTTGCTTTATTTCAATCCTTTCACATTGCGCGAACTAACTTCTTACTTATTTTTCTTTCTTTTTTATGTCTTTATGTTTCATTTAATACTGCATTTACTGCCTTTATAATGCAAAATACTTGACAACATGTTATTTATATTTACATAAAGCATGCTCCACATCATATTCCACTCGTGTGTGATTAATACCATAGCGGCGCTTGATGAGTGTCCGCGCTCTTCCTAAATCACCCTTTTAAATTTGGAAAGGCTTATTTGTGGTAAAACTAGTCAATCAGCGGTGCAATCGATGGTTCCGCGCCTTTCCCTTTCAAGTTGTCCACTTGAGGGTACCGGCCTAGACTCTTCTAGAAACCCCCACTCTGATATTAACTGTGCATGCATCATGTCTAAACCTAGTGTGGGTTAGAACGCTATCCGTGTGATAACTCTCTAAGGAAAGACTTGTCCAAAGCCCGCCGGCATTTCCATAATCCCAATGGGTACAATCATAATATGTGCATTTTTTGGAGAAAACGTGCCGATATGCTAATCATTAATGTGTAAGTAGTCGAATCTAAAGGTGGAAAGGGCTAACTTTATGTAACGACCCGACCGGTCGTTTTGCGTAGTCGGACCCCGTTCCCCTAAATAAGACTTCCCGTAGCGGCTTATAGTGATTTATACTTGCGGGGGGCGGGTGGTTCGGGATTCGAAAGTGTTTAGAGTAATATAGGAACACTTGGTTCCTTTAGGTTGGCTTTTAAGGCCAAGTTTCACTTCGGTCAATATTTTGAGTAAACGACCTCGGAATCGAGTTTCGACGGTTCCAGTAGCTTTGTATGATGATTTCGGACTTGCGCGTATGTCTGGAATGTGTTTTGGATGACCCGGGAGCGTTTCGACGCCAATAGAAAAAATAGAGTTTCCTTAAGTTCATAATTTGGTTTGGAACGTGTTTTTGTGTTATCGAGATCCGAATGGAATTCCGAGATCGAGAATAGTTCCGTTATGTCATTTGTGACTTGCCTGCAAAATTTGGTGTCATTCCGAGTAGTATAGGTCGGTTCGGCGCATTGAAACCGAATTCGAGAACTTAAAGTTCTTAAGTTTGATTCTAGGGGTTTTGAGGTGTGATTTTGAGTTTTAGCGTTGTTTTGGGTGTTCTGAAGGCTCGATCGAGTTCGTAATATGATTTAGGATGTGTTGGTATAATTGCACGGGGGCTCGGGTGGTCCCAGGTGCCTCCCGGACACCAAACGAGGCCAAAAACCAGCAGCTTCAGCTGCTCGTGCACCAGACCTCGTGTGACCGCAGGTGCGATTTCTTAGGTCGCAGGTGCGACCCCAGGGGAGAAATCCCAAGATTGCAGGTGCGGACCTGGGTCCGCAGGAGCGGATCCGCAGGTGCGAGATTCCCTCCGCAGGTGCGACCCCCAGCCTCCTTGCTCATTTTCGCAGGTGCGAGCCTTGGCTCGCAAGTGCGGTCCTCGAGCCACAGGTGCGAGATCACTGAAGGCAGTGAGCTCTTTTAAACACGGGACTAAGCCATTTTTCACCATTTCTTCTTCACCATAGGCGATTTTGAGAGCTCACAAGAGGGTATTCGACCTAGCTACTAAGAGGTAAGTAATTTCCACTTCAATGTTGGTTTAATACATCAATTACTAAGTAGATTAACACCCCAATTAGTGTAAATCAAGGGTTAGAGTGGGAAACCTAGGGTTGATGAATTTTAGAGAATTTCACCACTTGTCTACCATGAAACCATACAAAAATCATATATTAATGATCCTTAGGTTATGGGTGAGTGATTTCTACGAAAATTTCCGTAACCCGAGCATGTGGGCCCGGAGATGTATTTTGGGATTTTTCAATTAGAATGAATTAACTAAACTAATAGGAGAATTTCATACTCTTGAGTGTATGTTGACATATTTATATATCATTTGACTAGTTTCTAGTCCTTGGGTGACGAGTTGGTAGTTTCGGGCGCGTTCTTGACCCGGGAAGTAGGTTCTACGCGAGTTGAGTCTCCTTTCCAACCTTGTAAGAGGGAATTGACCCCATAGGTGAATGTAAGTGATTGAATTTTCCTTATTTGCAGGGGCTACGCACGCGTAAAGTGACGAAAGTCCGTGCGTAGCTACTACTATGTTGTGTCGGGTAGAATCTAGGATTTACAAGCATGCCTTTATGTGCCTTACCTGTATCTGTACATGTGTTCCTAGTTGCTTATTATCTTTGAAATTGACATGAGGATACTAGGAAGTTATGTGTAAGTTAAATGCTTAGATCTCTGTTTTCAGGTATAATCCATGATAAATTCTTGAATTTCCTGATACTTCTGTGTATGTATACGAGCACCCGTGTCGCATGTATGATTCATGAGCGGGGTAGCCTTATAATTATGTCAATCGCGTCGCACGATCGATTCGCGAGCGGGGTAATAGATGCATCTATGGTTCGAACCGTTCGACCCTCGGCAGTGCACATTTATTTTTGCGTTGCTTCGGCCGTACGCTTCGGCATACTATGTGCTATGTATTTGACTGAGAGTCTTGTTATTATTAAATAAATTGTTCCATGTGCAAGGGGAACTTGAGACTTTTGTGATAATTGTTGTGTGAATCATGAGAATAAATTGCAGTTTTATGTACTTGATACTTCATGCCTTAGTGATCTCCATGACTACTATTCCTGTCTAGATTTATTAAATTATATTATTTGTTATTGACCCTAGTAACTATCAAGTCTACCTCTCGTCACTACTTCTTCGAGTTTAGACGGGATACTCACTGCGTACATATTCGTTTATATGTACTCATGCTACGCTTCTGTACTTAATTGTACAGGTTCTGAGGCAGGTGTATCTGGTTATCAGATCGGAGCGCGATCTCGAGAGCATATTCTAGACCTGACTTCACGGTGAGCTGCTCCCCCTGGCAATCCTCAGCAGCACTGTGGAGTTATCTATTATTTTGGATATTTCTGTCTATTCTCTTCAGGCAGCAGTACATTCATTTTGTCTAGTCTTGTATATTCTATTAGTCACCTGTGGACTTGTGACACTAGGTTCTGGCACTTTTAGTAGACTTTCTGGTATATTTTGCTACACTGTATAGGTTGGCACACGATTTTTGAGTTACATTGAATTAAGTTGCCTCACTTAACTGGCGGTGGCTTGCCTGACTCCGGTGTTGGGCGCCATCACGACCTGAGCAGAATTTGGGTCGTGACAACATGGTATCAGAGCGCTAGGTTCACGCAGGTCTCACAAGTCACAAGCAAACCTAATAGAGTCTTGCGGATCGATACAGAGACGTCTGTATTTATCTTTGGGAGGCTATAGGGTGTTAGGAAACCTCTCTTTATCCTTATTCTATCGTGCAGTCGATGGTTTACTAAATCTCATTCTTCTATTCTCTCACAGATGGTGAGGACTCGTGCAACTTACATTCCAGACCCAGGAGATGCCGCTATCCCCGCCGTCCGAGGCCGCGGCAGAGGCCGAGGGAGGGCACCGGCCCGCGGTAGGGGACGAGGGCGTCCCAGAGTTTTTCCATTAGCACCCCCAGTGGATCCAGCAGAGGATCCCATTACTGAGGAGCAGGGTGAGGTGCCCCCAGCAGATCCAGCTCTGATGGATTTCATGACTGCACCAGGCTTCCAGGAGGTCATGGGCCGTATGATGCGGTTCATGGACACCATGTCCCAGGCTGGTTTATTTCCAGCAGATCCTGCCACTTCTCAGGTGGGAGGGGGAGTCCAGACCCCTACTGCCCAGGCTGCAGGTCAGACAACAACATTGCATCATACCCCAAGTACACTGCCCGTGGGCAGAGCACAACCAGTAGCAGCAGCACCAGAGCTCAGACCAGCTGCGAACGGCGATCCGCAGAAGCTACTCGATAGATGGACTCGATTGCACCCTCTTGTCTTCGGAGATGAGAGGGATGAGGATGCCCAGGACTTCATTGATAGGTGTAGGGACAAACTGCACAACATGAGGATTCTGGAGTCCCGTGGAGTTGATTTCAGTACTTTTTAGTTAGAGGGCAGGGCCCGCAGATGGTGGCAGTCATTTATCCTTGGTAGGCTAGCAGGTTCCCCTTCACTCACATGGGAGCAGTTCACTCAACTGTTCCTAGACAGGTATATTCCACCCTCAAAGAGGGAAGAGCTGCAGTATCAGTTTGAGCAGCTGGAGCAGGGGAAGCTGTCGGTGACCGACTAAGAGGCCAGGTTTTCATAGTTGTCATGTCATGCCCTTATGATTCTTCCTACTAATGCTGAGAGAGTGCGGAGGTTCGTAGCTGGGCTACACTCAAGTATTAGGGCCAACATGGACCGAGAGGTGGATATGGATACTCCCTATCAGCTTGTGGTCGAGATCGCACGTCGGATTGAGGGTTATCGATCGAGGGGCAGAGAGCATGGTCAGCGGGATAAGAGAGTTAGATTTTCTGGAGATTTCAGAGGTGCCCCAGGGTGGGGCAGGGGTCAGTTCAGTAGAGGCCAACCTAGCAGGCCTCCATATTCAGCTCCTTCACCACCTCCCCGTGGTGCTCCAGTGAGGCCTTATTTCAGCGCCATGCTGGAGAGTTCTTACCGCCCACCAGCCATTCAGGGTTACTCCGGCGGGTATTTCGGTCATCAGGGGTCTTCCAATGCTTACTTCAGTACCATACCGGAGGGTTCTCACCGTCCCCCAGCTATCCAGGGTTCTTCTTCAAGGCAGCAGACCATGCCACCAGTGAGGTGTTATGAGTGTGGGGAGTCAGGCCATATGAGGAGGACTTGTCCCAGGCTTCGGGGCAAGGCTGTTCAGCAGAGTTACCAGCCTATATACTCAACACCGGCGCCCCGTCCACCCAGAGGTGGAGGACAGGCTGGTAGAGGTCGTCCTAGAAGTGGAGGCCAGGCAGGGGGAGCTCAGCTAGCTCCTATTCAGTCAAACGGAGGTCAGTCTTCAGGTACACCTGCCAGATTCTATGCTATTCTGGCCCGAGCAGATGCAGTGGCCTCAGACGCCGTGATCACAGGTACTATTTCAGTATGTGGTAGACATGCATCAGTGCTATTTGATCCAAGATCCACTTATTCATATGTGTCAGCCTTATTTGCTTGTTTTCTGGATGTTCCTCACGAGTCCTTGGATTCTCCTATATATGTGTCCACTCCTATGGGCAATTCTGTGGTGGTAGACCGGATCTATCGGTCTTGTGTGATCACCTTCGGTGGGTTAAAGACTAGAGCGGACCTCCTGTTGCTTGACATGGTTGATTTTGAGATTATTTTGGGGATGGATTGGCTATCTCCCTATCATGCCATCTTGGATTGCCATGCAAAGACGGTTACTTTGGCCATGCCTGAGTTGCCTAAGCTGGAGTGGAGAGGTTCCTCAGTTAGTGCAGCTAGTAGAGTTATTTCCTTCCTGAAGGCTCGACATATGGTCGAGAAGGGTTGTCTGGCGTATCTTGCTTATGTGCGGGACACCACCGCCGAGTCTCCGACGATTGATTCAGTGCCAGTTGTTTGAGAGTTTGCTGATGTCTTTCCTTCAGACCTTCCGGACATGCCTCCTAATCGTGATATCGATTTCTGTATTGATGTAGCTCCAGGCACTCAGCCTATTTCTATTCCCCCGTACCGTATGGCTCCGAAGGAATTGAAGGAATTTAAGGAGCAGCTTGAGGAGTTGTTGGCTAAGGGGTTTATCAGATCCAGTGTATCGCCGTGGGGTGCCCCAGTTCTATTTGTAAAGAAGAAAGATGGGTCTATGAGGATGTGTATTGATTACCGCCAGTTGAACAAGGTAACTATTAATAACAAGTATCCACTGTCGCGCATTGATGATTTGTTTGACCAGTTGCAGGGTGCTCGAGTATTTTCTAAGATTGATTTGAGATCGGGGTATCACCAGCTGAAGATTCGAGCCTCGGATGTTCCGAAGGCTGCTTTTCATACGAGATATGGCCATTATGAGTTCCTAGTGATGTCCTTTGGCTTGAATAATGCCCCAGAAGCATTCATGGACTTGATGAATAGGGTGTTCACACCGTATATTGATTCATTTGTCATTGTCTTCATTGATGACATCTTGATTTACTCACGTAGCCTAGGCGAGCACGAGCAGCATTTGAGAGTTGTGCTCCAGACCTTGCGGGAACAGAAGCTATATGCTAAGTTCTCTAAGTGTGAGTTCTGGTTGGATTCCGTGGAATTTTTGGGGCATGTGGTATCTGGAGAGGGCATCAAGGTTGATCCTCAGAAGATTGAGGCAGTTCAGAGTTGGATGCGTCCTACTTCAGCTACAGAGATCAGGAGGGAGAAATGACCTCCGGACGGCTCAAAATCAACTAGAGTAACTTCAAAAATACACATAAAATGTATAAGGAACTATTCCAAATAATAAAGTTTCAATCTTTACAAAATTATAAAAATTGATCCAAAAGTCGACCCCCGGACCCGCACCTCGGAACCCGACAAATTTTACCAAAAACCGAACACCCATTCCAATACGAGTTCAATCATAAATTTTTTATCAAATTCCGATATCATTTGGTCCCTCAAATCATGATTTTTCAATTTAGGAATTTCCTTTCAAAACCCACATTTTCCTCAACTCAAAACACAATTTAAATAATAAAAACAAGGACTAATTCATGAAATATATTTAATTCTAGTGGAAGAATACTTACCCATTTGATTTGTGTGAAAAAACCCTCAAAGAATCGCCAAGAACCGAGCTCTAGAAGTCAAAATATGTTAAAAATGGTGAAACCCCCGATTTTGAAAACTTATATTCTGCCCAGGTTTTTAAAGCATCGCGATCGCGTGAAATTATTTGCGATCGCGTAGAGGAAAAATAGCTCTGGCCAAAAATGTCCTATGCGATCGCGAAGGTACATATGCGATCGCATATAAGAAATTATTTGTTGTCCCCAATGCCACCTTACGCGATCGCATTTTGTGCTTCGCGATCGCGTAGAAGAGATAATCTGATGCCCCTGCTGGAACAATATGCGATCGCAAGGTTGAATATGCGAACGCGTAGAAGGAGGAAGTAGGCTTCCGTGATCACGATCTAGACTAGGCAAACGCATTGAAGGAAAATTTGGGCGAGTCAGAATAGCACTATGCGATCGCGACTACTTCTATGCGATCGCATAGAAGGAAATCAGATGACAGGTTCAGCAGTGGAAAAATGAGGAAAATTGATACGAAGCCTATCTGTAACATACTCGAGACCCCGTCTAAATGCACGAACAAGTCATATAACCTAACACGGACTCACTCGAGGTTTCAAATCACATAAAACAACACCAAAACGGCGAATCAACCCAAGAAATCAACTTATAGATTTTCAAAACTTCAAATATCAAGACTCGCGTCGAAACCTATCAATTTAACCCGTAATGACGTGAAATTTTGCAAACAAATCATAAATGACACGACGTACCTACAGCCACTCTCGAAATTCCGTTCCGAGCCCGATATCAAAATTTCACCTATCAACCGAAATCGCCGAAATTCTATCTTTCACCAAATTACCTCAAATTACTCTATGGACCTCCAAAACCAATTCCGGACGCGCGCCTAAGTCCAAAATCATCATAAGAAGTTGTTGACATCACCCAAAACTCATTCCGAGACCGTTTACACAAAGGTCAAACCTCTGGTCAACTCCCCTCATTTAAACTTCAAAAACTGAAGTTTGCCTCCCAATTTGACTCCGGATTATCCGGTAACTTAATCCAACCATGCACGCAAGTCGGTATACCCAATGTGAAGTTTTTCATGACCTTACGCCACCAAACGGAGTCTAAATTCTCAAAACGACCGGTCGGGTCGTTACAACTTGTCCACACCGCAAGTCCTGGTTCCACCAGAACCTAGTAGACCACTGCTACTCTATCTCTCCGTACTAGATGGGGCTTTCGGTTGTGTCTTGGGACAACACGACCAGACGGGAAGGAAAGAACAGGCCATACATTATCTGAGTAAGAAGTTCACACCCTAAGAAGCACGGTATTCTTTGCTGAAACGCACATGTTGTGATTTGACTTGGATAGCCCAGAAATTGAGGCACTAATTTTGTGCCTATACCACATATCTCATATCAAAGATGGATCCTTTGAAGTAAATCTTCTAGAAATCCATGCCTACAGGGAAGCTAGCAAAATGACAAATATTGTTGAGTGAATTCGACATCGTCTATGTGACTCAGAAGGCGGTCAAGGGACAAGCATTAGAAGATCATCTTGAGGAAAATCCCGTGGGAGGAGAATACGAACCACTAAAAACGTATTTTCCTGATGAAGAAGTATCATTCGCAGGAGAAGATATCGCCGAAGCCTACGACGGGTGTACAATATTTTTTGATGGAGCCTCAAATTTCAAAGGAGTGGGTATTAGAGCCGTTTTGGTATTAGATACAGGTCAACATTATCTGTTATCCATGAAACTCAAATTTACATGCACCAATAATATGGAAGAATATGAGGCTTGCATATTGGGGCTCAATTTGGCCGTTGACATGAATATTCAGGAATGACTGGTAATTGGTGATTCAGATATTTTGGTACATCAGGTGCAGGGAGAATGGGCTACAAAGAATACCAAGATATTACCATATCTATATCATGTGCAAGAGATGATGAAGAGGTTTACAAAGATAGAGTTTAGACATGTCACGAGAATCCAGAATGAGTTCGCAGACGCACTGCCCACTTTGTCCTCTATGATACAACACCCGGATAAAATCTTCATCGACCCTATTCTAGTGAGGATCAATAATCAGCCAGCTTATTGCGCTCATGTTGAAGAAGAAACAGATGGGAATCCATGGTTCCATGATATCAAGGAGTACTTGACAAAAGGAGAGTACCCGGAGCATGCGAATCATACTCAGAAACGCACACTCCGAAGATTGTCCAACCATTTCTTCCAAAGTGGAGGAATTTTGTACAGAAGGACTCTATACCTAGGGTTATTACGATGTTTTGACGCCAAGGAAACCTCCAAATTACTCGAAGAAGTACACGCTGGAACTTGCGGACCACACATGAATTTTTTCATTTTAGCCAAGAAGATACTAAGAGCAGGATATTTTTTTATGACTATGGAAACACACTGCATCGGGTATGTCCAGAAATGTCATCAGTGCCAAATGCATGCAGATATGATACGGGTGTCGCCAAATGAACAACGAGTGCACCTTGGCCTTTTGTCGCTTAGGAATGGATGTCACAATCGAGCCCTCCGCTTCAAACGGGCACAGGTTCATTCTAGTGGCCATAGACTACTTCACAAAATGGGTCAAAGTTGCATCTTACAAAGTCGTGACCAAGAAAGTCGTCGCAAATTTTGTCAGAGATCGTATTGTTTGCCGATTTGGGGTGCCGGAATCCATCATCACTGACAACGCCGCCAATATCAACAGTGACTTAATGAAAGCTATGTGTGAAACCTTCAAAATCAAGCATAAGAATTCCACATCATACCGGCCTCAAATCAATGGAGTCGTGAAGGCCGCCAACAAGAATATCAAGAAGATATTGAGGAAGATGGTAGAAAACCACAAGCAATGGCACGGGAAGTTAACATTTTCCTTATTGGGGTACCGTACCACAGTCTTCATATAAACCGGGGCAACCCCTTATTTACTAGTCTACGGTACTGAAGCTGTCATTCCTGCTAAGGTCGAAATTCCTTCCTTGAGAATTATACAAGAAGCCGAACTCAGTGATGCAGAATGGATAAGGAGCCTCTATGAACAATTATCTATCATTGACGGGAAAAGAATGAATGCAGTGTGTCATGGTCAACTTTATCATAATAGAATGTCTAGAGCTTTCAACAAAAGGGTCAAACCTAGACAATTCGCACAGGGGCAGCTGGTGCTGAAACGGATCTTTCCGCAACAGGATGAAGCCAAAGGAAAATTTTCACCCAATTGGCAAGGGCCCTACATGGTTCACAGAGTACTAACAGGAGGATCACTCATACTCGCAGAAATGGACAGAGAGATTTGGCCAAAGCCTATCAATTCAGACGCATTCAAAAGATATTATGTTTAGAATGTTTGCATTTCTTCATCTGATGTAATTGAACTACGCCTGAACTGATTCCCATTTAAGAGGGGATACGTAGGCAGCCCTGTGGGTTCGGTCATAATTCAATAAAATATTCATTTTCCCCATAAATAGAAACTGGGGCAGAATTTTGAGGAGGACCCTCAAAATTCCGGAGCAAGTCCAACCAACGTCATCATATGCAGAACGGTCTGAGAATCGCCTAAGCAAACTGGGGAAGAATTTTGAGGAGGACCCTAAAAAATCTAATGCAAGGAAGTCGCAATGTCTCTAAAAGTGTCATAGTCATTGGTTGATCTAATTTACTTGATATTACATATTTTCTAAATAACTACATTCATCATATGCACGCATATTTTTCGAAAACTTTATCCTATGAAACAACCAGATGCTACATGTGGTAACTCAACCAGGATTTCGATACAGAGTAAAGCAAAGCAGGAAGGCAGAGGCACGAACCAACCTTCCCCGTAAAACTTATGACTTTCCTTTGGATGCAGGAACAAGAAATATTCTCAAATTCGGGCACACCTCGGAATCACTATCTTCATGACGAATAAGCTGCCAAGCGCTAACATATCTCCAGTTAATAAATACTCTGCTACTACATATCAATTGTTCATTGCACGAGACTAAGCATTGTCTCCATACTTGCATAAAGGTCGAGACAGAGTCCCTCCATAACAAACAATACACGTCTAAATCATACTAACCAAACAAGCAACTACGAAGCAAATGGAGCGCACCAACATCTTCCGCTGAGTTGATAGCCTACTTGGAGGGCTCTCGACCTGTCTATCAGGACCTGCGGACAGCGTCCCCAGGAAAAAGGTACGTCAGTACAAATAATGTACCAAGTATGTAAGGAATGAAAATCAGTAACTGATAGACATGAGAGAAACATGGAGTAAAAGACTCGACATGTAAGTCTGAATAACTCTATAAATAATGAAGTACTCATAGCGTCATGCATATGCATATGAATGTCATGTCGTGCGTAAGTACATGTGTTCATAACATCATTAAGCCTCTGAAGGCATCCTATCATATCATCTCGGCTCCTATGGAAAAAATCATCAACGTATACCAACTGATCAGGTGGTGGTGGGTATATAATGCCATAACCTTTTCCCATATCCCATATAAATATAATATACATATATACGCCTATATAACAATGTCTGGTCATGGGTCAATGTGCATATGTAAATTGTAACGACCCGGTCTGTCGTTACGTAAAACCTGCATTATAACTGTTGTTAGTGGATTATCATATGTTGGTTATTCTATTATTAATGTGTTAGAGTTGATAGGCTTGAAATCGAAATGG
>MDKH01119328.1:0-10659 GCA_005239495.1 Nicotiana undulata
GGGGGGGGGGGGGGGGTTAAGGACGCAGTAGTCCCCGGGCTTGCAGACGCCATCATTACCCACGTGGAGGGGTATCTAAGTGTTTACACTTATACCTTCACCTTGGTCCCGGTGGACCTGGTGATCTTGGATTTCTACAAGAGGTACAAAGTATGCCTTGGTCAAATCCATCCGTCACTGTGGAGGATCGTGATCCTCTTTCATTTTTTCTTGAACAAGACCAAATCCCGTCGGTTCACCATCGATCACTTACTCCACCTATACAGTCCCCGAATCTTCTGAGGGATACTAATAAATCTCACACGCTAGGCCAGCAAAGCCCCATTCTCGAGAATTGATGAGGACCGAGATCGGGGCTGGCAGGGGCATTTTGCTCGGGTAAAGACCGAAGACCTGGTTTCTTCCGAACTCATGACATTCCTCGAGAAGTGGAACACATCTTCCCTTTGAACTCCATTTTACCTTCATCTACTCTTTTCTTACTTGTATTTGTGGTGGTGCAGCAGTCGCTCAAGTTCCAAACTCTATCCCTCGGCTCAAAGAGTGGATCAAGGGTATTTGTTCACAGATGCCTTACTCCGAGGGCTCATGGCGCAAACTCTCGAGGGGCTAATGGGAGGCCCGTTTTCACGGTAAGACCCTTCCTCGAATAGGTACCACCTGTCTCTCCCATGCGCATCATATTTGCTCTCTTTTCTTCACTTTTTCTTTTGCAGGTTTGCCTAAGACCATTGAGCTTAAGCTTTTAGTAGGGGATGTGGATCCGTCCATTGACCCCTCCACTTTGGGGCAGCCCCGAGCTGTAGTAGGAGAAAAGAAGAAAAGGAGGCTTCTTGCTAACCCAGCTTAGAGAAGAAGAAGCCAAATAAAAGGTTGGCCCGTAAGCCAAAAGAAAGTTTTAGCTCTCGAGCACCCGAGTCATATTCGCTTTATCAGCTCAAGGATAAGCCCGAAGAGTACTATGTTTTTGTTATCCACGGGCTGACATCCCCCGAGAAGCAAGCAGCCATTGAAGAAGAGATCCATGAGGCTGATCCCTCTCAGGCCTAGAGAATCGATGAGGAGACTGGGGCCGAGACATCCCGGGATGCCGGCCACGCCCCAAAGGAGGCACCTGGTGTAATAGATATTTCAAAGTCGCCTTCTTATACCAACCCTACGCTCGAGGAGACCCGGGCGGGAAAGGAGTGGTCTAACGAAGGGACTCATGGCGCGGATGATCCCCTTCGTTCTTTCTTTGACGGTGTGGACTCGTCCGTTTTGGAGGATTTTTTCGGGTTGGGCAACGTGGAAGTGCCGAAAAAGGATTCGTCTTCAGAAGACGATGGGCTGAATTCAAGCTCGAAGTTGGTCAACTAATTGCCATCCCCGAGTGTAGATCCCGACCACAAGAGGTCAATAGTCATCACTATCCCGGAGGATGCCCAGGTTCTTTCCGCTCCTGTGGGAGTAGCGAGTTACCTTCGATACCTAAAGACCGAAGAAGACCAAGCAAAAATGAACGAGGTGGAAGTATAGTGCCTAGGGCTGTGCACAGATCAGATTGGATTGGGTTTAACATATTTCGGATTCGGATTTCGGATTCTAGAAAATGCAATCCGAATCCGATCCGAATTATATCGGATCGGATTCGGATTTTAAGGTTTGGATCGGATCGGATTTCAGATCGTTATTATGTCTCAAAGTTGCAAACTAATATGTATATTTTCTTTGTAAAAGAGGCAATGCATTAAGAAAAATTCATGTTTATACAATTATGAGAGTACTATGGTGCCAATATAGCTAACTCTAGCAATTGTAAAGGTAATAACTTGGAGGAAGATGTAAATGAAGTACTGACTATCCAAAATTAAAGTGTAGTACTTATACATTGCCTAATAATTTCGGATTTCGGATCGGATCGGATTAAAGTATACCAATCCGAATCCGATCCGAAATCCAAAATTTTAATAAACACAATCCGAAATCCGAAATCCAAAATTGAATGGATCGGTTCGGATTTTGGATATCCGATCCAAATGAACAGCCCTAATAGTGCCTACTGAATCGGGTAAGGTATCATTACGATCTTTCAATCTTTGACTTAGTCCATAATATTTCTCATGTCTTATTTTTTTTACCCTTTCGCATGCCTCGGTACTCCATTACGAAAGCTTTCTTCGGTACCGGACCGAGGTTAACTAGCTGGAGGTTGAGATCAAGGAGATTGACGAGAAAAGAGACATGTATAAGCTTCTCAGCGATCAATACGAAGGGGTCATCAAGAATATCCAAGCCGAGCTGGATGCGGCTCGGAAGGAGCATGCTGACTTGGTCGAAAAGGTAAAGGTTTTCGACTTTAGCAATGAAGACTTAGCCATGGAGACTAACGACCAAACATCGCATATTTAGCATAAGATCGACCGGATCGACCAACTTTGAGGTAAAATGAACGAGGTCCAAGACATGGTCGATGTTTGGAAGGGAAAAATGGACTGGATGGCTTCAGAGAAGGAGACCTCCCAAACGTTGGCGTCGATAGAATTTCAACTCCGAGTGGCAAAAGAGAAGGCTGATAACCGATCCAGCTGAACGAGGAACTCCGAGCTCAACTAAACATAGCCCTGACAGAGCAGAATGCCCTCGATAGTGAATGTGAAAATGTAAAGGCTTAGATGCGCACAACTTCCGCCGATGCTGAAGAGATGCTGGCCCAATATAGGGCCGATGTCGAGGCATCCGAGGTGTGACCTAATCGAACACGGTTCACTTGACTGTTTGGCCCTTACTATGAATCCTAACCACCGAGCCTAGACT
The DNA here is from genome assembly GCA_005239495.1 of Nicotiana undulata. Lineage (NCBI taxonomy): Eukaryota > Viridiplantae > Streptophyta > Magnoliopsida > Solanales > Solanaceae > Nicotiana > Nicotiana undulata. The sequence goes on from MDKH01119328.1 coordinate 2,797, forward strand.
GTTCGAGCATAAAGTTTCCTTCCTTGCGAAAAATCGTGACCCGAGGGTGATGGCCCCCATTATTTGAGGTCGATCTTCAAGTGGACTCTGATACTGTTGACGCTACCATTGACTCTGATTTAAAACCGGTCTTCGACTCTAAGTTAGCACGATTTATTGTTGCCTCGTTAAAAACCTTGTCGAAAAACCCATTTGGGATAAAAATCGGTTCAAGGAAAAAAGAGTTCAATGCCTGCTTTCAGGACTAATCAGATACAGTCTCCTTCGGTTGTTGCCTACAAGTGTTAGCCAAAATAAAAGAAAATGGATGATGGTGTACCTTAGCAGTAATATCGTTTTAAGTGGGTCACGCTCTAATTGTTTGGTAGTTGTGTGTTGTTTCCTGCTTCGAGTTTGTAAGAACCTTTACCGGTAACCCAGATGACTCGATACAGACTTCCCATTTCAGTCCTAACTTACCTTTTGTTCGGGTTTCGTGTGTTTTGTGTTACTCTTCTTAATACCAAATCCCTGATGTTGGTTGTAATATCTTTCTATCCGCTGCTTTTTGGCAGCCACCCGGACTAGAGTGGCCTCGCGTCTCTCATCCAGTAGTTCTAAGCTCGTGCTCATGGCCTCACCATTAGATTCTTCGATTGCATACCTGAAGCTCGGTTCTTCCACCTCGACCAGTATTAGTGCTCCGGCGACATAGACCAACGAAAATGGGGTGGCCCCGGTACTGGATTTTGAGGTTGTGCGATATGACCACAAGACTTTGGGCAGGATTTCCTTCCATTTCTCTTTGGCATCGCCAACCTTTTCTTAAGGTTTTGAAGGATTGTTTTGTTTGCCGGTTCTGCCTGCCCGTTCCCATTAGGGTGATAGGGTGTTGACAATATTCTTGATCTTATGGTCCTCAAAAAATTTGCTTACTTTGTTGCCGATGAACTTTTTCCCGTTATCACATACTATTTCGGCCGGTATAGCAAACCGGCATATGATGTGGTCCCAAATAAAGTCGATGACTTCTTTTTTCCCTGACCTTCTCGAACGCTTGAGCTTCAAGCTATTTAGAGAAATAGTCAGTCATAAATAGTATAAATTGAGCCTTACCGGGTGCCTATGGTAAGGGACTAACGATGTCCATTCCCCACTTCATGAACGGCTAGGGCGATAAGACCAAGTGTAGTAACTCCCCAGGCTGATGGATCATTGGTGCGTGCCTGTAATAGCCATCATATTTTCGCAGGAACTGCTTCACATCATTCTCTATATCGGTCCAGTAGCCGGCTCTGATTATCATACAAACCAACGATTCGCCCCCGAATGGTTTTCGCAGGTGCCTTCGTGAACTTCCCTCAACACATATTCGGTATCTCCCGACCCAATCATATGACGAGCGGTCCATCAAACGTTCTCTTGAACAAAGTATTATCTCCGAACAGGCTAAACCTGGCTGGCTTCGTGCGCAGAGTTCTCAATTCTTTAGGATCCGAAGGCAACTTCCCGGTCTTTAGGTAATCTATATACTTGTTTCTCCAGTACCAGGTTAAACTTGTCGAGTTTATCTCAGTATGGCCTTCTTCCACAATCGATTTTATGAGTTGTACGACTGTTACCGAGTTGAATTCATCGTCATCAATTGATGACCCCAAGTTAGCCAGAGCATCGACTTTGCTATTTTGATCCCGGGGGACATGTTGTAGAGTCCATTCCTTGAATCGATGTAGCGTTACCTGTAGTTTATCCAAGTATCTTCGCATTTGTTCCTCTTTCACTTCTAATGTCCCATTAACGCGATTTTACCATAAGGAGGTAATCACATTTAGCTTCGATCACTTAGGCCCCCAGGGTTTTAGCCAATTCAAACTTGCAATCATGGCCTCATACTCGGCCTCACTTTTAGTCAATTTCACATTTCTAATATATTGCCTAACTACGTTACCCGTGGGTGGCTTCAACACGATGTCGAGTCTGAACCCCTTTACGTTCGACGCACCATCCGTAAAGAGGGTCCAAATCCCCGAAGAGGTCCTCGATGTTAGCAATAATTCCTTTTCGACTTCGAGTATTAAGGCCGACGTGAAGTCGGCCATGAAGTCTGCCAAAATTTGAGATTTGATGGCGATATGGGGTCGATATTCGATATTATACCCGCTAATTTCAACGACCCATTTAGCCAATCATCTCAAGAGCTCAAGTTTGTGCATTGTGTTCCTTAGTGGGTAAGTAGTTACGACACATATGGGATGGCATTGAAAATATGGCCTTAAGTTCCTAGAGGGGCTTAACAAGAGCGCCAATTTCTCCAAGTGAGGATACCTCGTTTCTGTCTCGCCTAGAGTCCTGCTAACATAATATATAGGAAATTGCGTACCGTCTTCTTCCCGGACTAAGACTCCACTTACCGCTATCTTGGATATCGCTAAGTACAGGTACAACTGCTCGTCCGCATTCGGAGTAAGAAGCAAAGGTGGAGTCAAAAGGTACCGTTTGAGTTCTTCCAAAGCTTGATGGCACTCATAGGTCCACGAGAAGTTATTTTTCTTCTTCAATAATGAGAAGAACTGATGGCTCTTATCGTAGGAGAACCGATCCAGGGCGGCTATGCGCTCGGTTAGCCATTGAACGTCCTTGACATCGTCCACCACAGTGGTGTCCTCTATAGATTTGATCTTTTTGGGATTGATCTCGATCCCCCCGTTGGACACCATGAATCCGAGGAACTTCTCGTATCCAACCTCGAATGCGCATTTCTCCGTGTTCAGCTTCATATTGTATTGCTTGAGTGTGTTTAAGGTTTCCTACAAATGTTTCAAATGGTCCTCTGCTCGCAGGGACTTAAATAACATGTCGTCAATGTAAACCTCCATTGATTTTCCTATTTTCTCTTCGAACATCCAATTTACTTGGCGTTGGTAAGTGGCACCAGCGTTTTTTAGTCCGAATGACATTACGTTATATCAATAGGTTCCGTATTTAGTGATGAAGTAAGTCTTTTCTTAGTCGCCTAGGCCTATCCTGACCTGGTGTACTCGGAATAGGTGTTGAGAAAGCTGAGTATCTCGTGGCCAGTGGTCGTATTGATTATGTGATCGATGTTAGTCAAAGAAAAAGAGTCCTTAGAGTATACCTTGTTCAAGTCTTTGTAATCTACACACATTCTTAATTTATTTCCCTTTTAGGCACTACTACTATGTTTGCTAACCAATTCGGGTACTTAACGTCCCGAATGGAAATTATTTTAAGGAGTTTGGATACCTCGTCTTTGATGAATGCATGCTTGACTTCGGATTGAGGCCTCCTCTTCTGTTTAACCAGGTGGAACTTTGGATCCAGGCTCAGCTTGCGAGTAGTTATTTTTGGCGGGATCTCTGTCATATCAAGATGGGACCAAGCAAAACAATATATGTTAGCTATAAGGAATTCAATGAGTTTTTTCCTAAGCTCGTTAGCCCCCGTGCCTAGGTATACCTTCCAACGGGCGAGTGCTTGACCAGTACGGCTTGCTCCAACTCCTCAATCGTTGACTTGGTGGCATCAGAATCGTCAGGGGCTATGAACGACCTAGGGACTCTGTAATCACCATCCTCGCCTGTCTCATGCTTCTCTTGTTCGGTCAGGGCGGATGTCGATGATTGCTATTATTTGTTTTCCTCGTAACCGAACTCGCGTCCCTTGGTGTCGAGAGTGCGGATATCAAGATCATCTCATCGACCGCAAAATTTCTTTTGCGACCGGATGTTCTCCGTAAATAGTCTTGATCCCTCCTGGTGTGGGGAATTTCAATGCCTGATGTAGTGTCGAGGGTACTGCCCTCATGTTGTGAATCCATGGACTTCCAAATAGAGCATTGTATCTCATATCTCATTCAATCACGTAGAACTTTGTTTCTTGAACGGTTACGGCGGTGTTCATCAGCATGGTTATCTCCTCTTTAGTAGTCTCACATGCCATGTTAAATCCGTTTAAAACTCGGACTACAGGCACTATTTGGTCTTGTAGACCCAGATGTTCCACGACCCTCGACCTGAAGATATTAGCCGAGCTACCTGCATTATTATGTGGTTGCACGATGCCTTCACCGTCCTCGTCGTTGAAAGATATGGTTCCCTCCGGTACATAATCTCAAGTCCTTTCTTCCCTTGTAATGGACACCTCAGTGCGCCTTAACATCAGCCATTTGGGGACGTCAACTCCACCAATGATCATGTTAATGACGTGTTGAGGTTCCTCTTGCTCGATATGCTTGTTAGAGTCCCTATTCCTGAAGTCATTTTTGGATTGATCACTCAGAAATTCTCGGAGGTGTCCGTTATTGAATAAATGGGCTACTTCTTTTCTCAGTTGTCGACCATATTTGGTTTTGCGGTCGTGAGTACCATGATACTTACACATTAGGTTGGGGTCCCTTTGGGCAGGATCAGATTGCAATGGTCGAGGCAACTTAGTATCTTTGATGCGTATGATGGCTGATACAATACCGCAACATCGGCGTGCAAGTTGTACTCCGATAACCTTGGTGCCTCCCTAGACCCGATGGGTCCGTTGAAACCGTTTTTGCTCATGAGTCCCCCGTTATTATGACCTCGATCGCTTCTTTTTTCACTCCTTGCAGGTTGCGCCCGGACCCATTACTCCTTCGATCTCCATTGTATAGTTGATACCGATCTTGTTCGTGATCGATGGATCTTCTGGATCTGCCACTAGTTTTGACGGGATAAACAAACCCGGAAGGGGCCCCGAGCTGATCGTCTTCGACCCTAATTTTTGACTGGTACCTGTTATGGATGTCGGCCCAAGTTATCGCCAGGTATTCTATCAAATTTTGTTTCAACTGGTGTGAAGCCAATGAGCTTTGGGGGTTGAGTCCTTGGCTGAATGCCTGGACGGCCCAATCATCCGCGACTGGAGGCATATCTATCCGTTCCATTTGAAACCTCGACACGGATTCCCTGAGTATCTTGTTATCTCTTTGCTTTACTTTGAAAAGGTCTGACTTCCTAGTGTCGACCTTAATGGCCTCGGCGTGCGCTTTCACAAAGGCATCTGCAAGCATAACAAACGAGTCAATAGAATTAGGAGGTAAGTTGTGATACCATATCATAGCTCCTTTTGACAAGGTCTATCCGAACTTTTTTAGCAGAATAGATTCGATTTCGTCATCTTCCAAGTCGTTCCCCTGGATGGCGCATATGTAGGAGGTCACATGTTCATTTGTATCAATTGCTCCATTGTACTTCGGAATTTCTACGAAACTTCTTTGGGATCGGCTTCGGAGCTGCGCTCGGAGGGAAAGGCTTTTGGACAAATTTCTTGGAATCCAGGCCCTTTAGTATCAGTGGTGCTCCTGGGATTTGATCGACCCAGGAGTTATAGGTCTCCACTTTTTGTTGTTGGCTTAGATTTTCTTTTCTCCTAATTCCACCCATTTTGTCAGTTCCTCAAGCATCTTTATTATCTCGGGGTTGGTTCCGGGTTCGGCTTCACCCGACATTTCTGTCCATTTCTAAGAGCATTTTTCTGGGATGGTTTGGGCTCGACTCTGCTGGCGGCGCGGCTTTGGTTCTGCAACTTGGCTATTACTGCATGTTGAGCCTGTAACATTTAGAAGATCACTCGCAAGTTGATCCCATCACATTCGCCGTCGCGTGTACTTGGGGATATCGACCGGGCTCCCCCGCAAATGTTGTTTTCGGGGTTAGTAGGAAAGTTTGCTTCGATAGCCACATGTGAGTTAGCATCGATCGGATCCGCGACTGGGACTCTGTTAGGGTCAACAGGGGCACCTCGTTGCTAGGCACCATGTTGTTGTTCTCGCTGTGGTGGCGGACTAAGCATCAACGTTCAAATGGGCAGACCAGGAGTTTGACATTTTTAATTTAACCTGAAATTAAAAGCTCAAAGAACAAGTGTAAAATAGAGTGTGTTATCAAATTTGTATCAGATTGCCACTATTACCCTTAGCCCCATGTTGGGCGCCAAACTGTTTACCCTAAAAAATGGATAACAATTAAATTTATATGTGGTTTTAAGGATATGCAGATTAATTCAATTCAAATGATAAAAAAATGTTAGATTAAACAGATAAAGGACGTAATAAATTGTCAAACCAATTAAGGGGAGTAATCCCAGACCCAGTAACAACTTAATGTAATGCTTGCCTTCGCTTCCGGCTCACAACAATGAAGAATTGATGAACAAAAGTAAGAACTTTGAATATAGAGAAAATAAGAATATATTGCATTGATATGCATGTTACAAAAATGTGTCTAGTGAATAGCCAGACTCCCCTTATATAGCAGAGAAGTTTTACCCTAAGTACAATTCCATAAAAGGTAAAAATCTTCTCTTTTGCTAATCACAGATTCTCTGTTGATACGTGCCGAGATTCACGCCGTGACATCCGGCTGGGCGCGGATATCACGACCCTTTGCTGGTCATGCTCGGTTATCTGGTAATGCTCTCCAAAGATTTGGGGTTCAAATCAGACATGGTGATGTGGCCTCGATTCTTCCGAGGGCAGGTGTTTCGCCCGGACTCCGACTCGAGGGGCTCCTTGGCCTGATTCCGGTTTCTTACGATCATGTCTCTGCTCTGTTTACTCCATCGAGAACAGATGTGTTCAACGGGCTCGGTTTCACCTGCATACCATACTTATCAACTTTAATGTATGCACCAAATTATACCAATTCAATCATTAAGTGATAATTGAAATGAAAATTCACATTAAGTGAACATGAATTAAGTGATAAGATTTTTATGTGAAAAAATATTATGCACGTATTAGTTTGATATTAACATTAGATACGAGTAATATTTTTCAAGAGCATGTGTAGTAAATCAGTGATAAGTGAACGGTTGCATAGGTCTAAAAAGACCAATTTAACTTTCACTTTTAACTCTCACGGTACGTTTGTTTTGATGTATTGAAAGACATAATCATGTATAAAACGTTTTACTATTAGGGTGTGTTTGGAATGTAAGAAAATATTTTTTAATTCTTTTATGTTTGGTTGGCTTAAATGTTTTGGAAAATATTTTACTCATGAACTCATTTTCTTCCAATTGAAAGAAAATATTTTCCCTATCAAAACAAGGGAAAACATTTTCCAAAACTCTTTTTTAACTTTTTCCACCCTAATCCCCATCCCGACAAACCCACCCCAACCTCGCCCACCACTCAACCTAAATAGAATTATTATTAAGAGTACTTTCTTTTCATGTTGTAGATAGAGTACTTTTTTTTCTAACAAAATGAGTATATTCTTTTCATGATGTAGTAAAAGTATTTTCTTTCATTTCAATAAAATGAGTGCTTCCTTTTCATGATGCAGAATAAATATTTTCTTTCATTTCAACAAACTAAGTATTTTCTTTTCCTAAAAAATAGAAAAAAGTATTTTTTTTTCCCCAACAAATGAGTACTTTCTTTTCATTATGTATAAAAAGTATCTTCTTTCATTTCAACAAAACAAACTTTTTTTTCATGATATAGAACACGTATTTCCTTTTCCTGCAATAGAAAGTATCTTTTTTTCATCACAATGAGTACTTTCATTTCATGATGTAAAAAAAGTATTTTCGTTCATTTTGACAAAACAAATACTTTCTTTTCATGATGTAAAAAAAAATATTTTCTTTCATTTCAACAAATTGGATATTTTCTTTTCATGATGTAGAAAAAAGTATTTTCTTTTCATGTTGTAGAAGAATACTTTCTTTTTCAACAAAATAAAGCATTTTCGTCTTAGTTATCGAGCTCAAATTTCAACGTTCTTGTGTGAAAAAGTAAAGTAGCATTCTTTTGGCTTTGTGTGAATATTGAAAAGAATAATTAAATTCTTGAAGAAAATAGAGTCGGAGGAGGGTGGGGTGGGG
>MDKH01057548.1:0-38788 GCA_005239495.1 Nicotiana undulata
CTGGGTACATATTTATTTAATATGTACTCATGCTGCACTTTCTTTTCTTTCTGTACTTGACTGCACAGGTCCGGAGTCTTGCACGTCTGATTATCAGGCCGGTGCTAGATATTTATAGCGTGGTCATACTTCACGGTGAGCTGCTTTCCCGGCGACTTCCTAGCAGCACCCTTGATTTCTTTTGTTATATTCTCTATCCATTTCATTCAGACTGAGACCCTGTATATATTGTAGCCATTGTATATTCAGTAGTTGCCCGTGGCACTCGTGACACTAGTTCCTGGCACACACGTGGTGTATATTTTGGGTTGTTGGTTGTACATATGTCATGCGACATGCCTATTGGTTGATTTTCCGCACTTGTAGTTTTATTTCACATCACCGCCATTATCATGTTTATATCTGTTTAAAAATTGGTTAAAAGAGGAAATTTGCGTAACGAGGAATGGTAACACTTAGTGTTTCTATATTGGCTGGCCTAACCTCGCTGTTGGGCGTCATCGCGACCTGAATCGAGATTTGGGTCGTGACACAAATTGCAGATATCTTTACTAAAGCACTGAGTAGGGAGCATTTTGAGAGAAACAGGCTTGAATTAGGGATGATTAAGATCACCTAATTGAAAAAACAAAACAAAAAATTAAAATTAAAAAAAAAAATTGTCTTGGCTAGAAAATCTTAACTTAGGTACTTAACCAGACTAATCATTGCTCAGTATCATGTCTTTATTGCCATACTCTCTTTCCATGTATTAATATGATTCCCTGGGTACTAATGATATTTCTCTATCTTTGTAAATTGAGGCAAATTAAAGATTTTAACAAGAGGAACCTGGTTCATCCATGCTGGTTCATCTGACTAACAAGGTACGTACTCATCTCCATACACTTATTAAATTAATTACAGTCATACATGAGCATGACTCTATCTATATTTGGTTCAACTCAAATTCCTAGTAATTATCCAAATTGAACCAGTTTCAAGGAGTCCTATCTCATTAAAATTATCCAAAATTAAGGGGTTTGTAACCGTCTAATCAATGTCATTCCTGCATCGATTAGACTACCACTTGAGTAAATATTATGCCTGTTGTAAAATTCTTAGCCACATCTTATAAAAGGGTCATCATTACTCCCCTCTTCATAACTAAACCGTCGAACCAAGTTCATCTCACTCTTCTCAAACCAAAACTAATCAACATTTCTTCTTTTCAAAAACGTTCATAACAATGTCGTCACCACCTCCTGCTTCTTCAATTTCTTTGTCACCCATTCGTGATTACGATGGAGGACGTTATGAATTTGATTCAAATTCTCCATCCGTGTATAGCTCTCAATCTCCAGAGATATCTTTAACCCCTAAAAACCCTCCAGTTCTTGAACCCACGTCTAACCCTACTCCAGCCCCCAGGGCTCGTCGTGTGAAAGTTCTTGCCAGAAAATCTATTGCTTCTGGATCTCGTGCAAGATTCTTGGAGGAAATTCTACAGGCTGAAAAGGATAATGATTCTGAATCATCAAGTGAATCTTTCAAATCAGCCAATGAGGATGAAGCACCTGGTTCATCCAATTCTGAGCAAGGAAATCTTGAGGTTGTTTCTGAACCTGCTACTACTGAGAACAGGTTTGTGTTGGTTGGGTCAGTTGTTGATATTGAAGTACCGTATAGGCGTAGAAAATTGGGAAAAGATAAGATTCTTGAGAGTGAGGGAGACGGAGGTTCTGTAAGGGGATCTGGGGAGGACGGCATCCCTTTGTCTATCTGTGGTCCCGTTCCTGAGCATGTTAGAGAAGATGTCACAGATTTAGGGGGAAGTGTTGCTGAGGAAGCAGCAGCGGGGTTGGAGAGCTTGAGACAGGGTATAGATGAACATGGTTCATCTATAGAGGAAACACTAGCTAAGATGCTGCAGAGGTTTGGAGACTCCTACAATCCCAAAAAGAGAAGAACTCTCAAGTCCAAAAAATCTAAAACACCTGTTTCTTCCAAGAAACGAAAAGCTCCAGTGTCTGCTGATGCTCCTGCCCCAAAAGTGTGTGCTACTACGAGTGTTGTTCAACGACAAGAAGAAGAGTTATAAAAGACTCTGAGAGAGAGCAAGAAAAGGAAAGTTGAAAAGGTAAAGGCTAAAGTAGGAGAGCCTGTTGAGGCTGTTGATGTGGATGATGAATCGTTGGACCTGGTCCAACATGAGGAGAAGCTTGTTCCAGTTGTGGTTGAGACACCCAATCCCAAGAAGGCTAAGGCTTCTTCAAAGAAGTCAGTTGTTGTGTCTGCCACACCCTCAAGTACTGCTATAAGGTCCAGGTCCAAGGCCAAGAAAGTGAAGGTTGTTGAGAAAGATGAGGATAAAGAGTGAAGTGGAGGAGATGAGAAGGAAGTTGGTGAGGAGACTGATAGAGTCACAATGTTCAACAAGAGGACAATTCTGAAGGGAAAGTTATTGAAAGATCTCGAGGAACCTGGAATGCGATACCTGCTGGACACACTGGATGTGCAGGGATGAAAGGACATGGTCCTTCGCATGGAAGGAAGGCTGGCAAGGAACGAACTGGTGGAGTTCATGGGTAATGCAGTCGTGAAGGATGGCGGGGTTACCTCCACATTCAAAGGAATTCAGATCACTTTTCATGCAAAGGAACTGGGAAAGATTCTGAACAAACCTGCTGAGGGCTACGATGATTACACTAGGCAAAGATGGCCTAGTCTTGATGGAATGGCCTCAGCTCTCAACATCACCAGATTCTTTTGTGAGAATGAGGAGGAAGCTGAGCCCAGGCCGGTGTTCAAAAGTGAAATGAGGGCCCAACACAAGTTATTCTTTGAATTCGTGATTAAGTTCATGCTGCCAAGACAAGAAAGAAGGCAAATCGCCCATTACATAGACCTCACCTTGATGGAGTGTTTGTATAGGGGAAAGCAGATCAACTGGCCAGCTTTCATCATTCAACTCTTGGACAGAGTTGTAAATGGAACCAAAGTACATGCTATTCCTTATGGCTTTATTCTGACGACTGTATTTGCTCACTTTGAGGTTCCTGTGAAGAAAGATGAGAAGGCTAATACTAAGGATTACTTTGGGAAGAACACTTTGCTGACTTGTGATTATATTGTCAATGTTCCGGAAGATGAACCTGGTTCATCTAGAAAGCAGCCAGTCAATAGCAAAGTAAGGTCATTGGTGCAGGAAGGAGAGATGAAGGATTAGGAGATCCTTAGATTGAAATCTCGTCTTCATGAGGTGGAAGCTGAGCGGGATGCTCTCAGAGTTGAACTAGCAAAGGAGAAGGAGAAAAATGAAGGTGTTCTTCACCAAATGTTTTTTCTCCTTCAAGCCAAGAACCCAACCTCATCTGCACCTACCCAACCTTATGATGTTCAGAGCCACCAAAAACCCATCTATGACCCAGTCCGGGATTTGTTATGTTTCTATTTTTACTCTGTTTTGCTCATGGTTATGGTTGTTTTTTGTTTTTGACTGTATGGTGTTTGATTTTCGATCCTATCAATGAATTTTGTTGTTTTGTTATTGACTTGTCTCAATTTCTTATTTGGCTTACATTTATTGGTTTCTTGTGATGATTAATCATGTTTTTCACCTGTAGTTGCCTCAAATGGCCATGAGTAATTGTTAATAACTCTGGTAAGTTTATCATTTTGCAACTTTTCGATGATGCCAAAAGGGGGAAGATAGTGCTTTCAAATTTTTCAAAGTGATATTTATAACCTAATGAACTTGGTTTCTCTATGATAAATGCATAAAACCATACAAAGTGTTTGAAGATTGTACAGGGTTAAGAACATGGTTTGTCATCATCAAAAAGGGGGAATTTGTTTACCCAAGTCACCGCATGGTTTTGAAGATTGACAAATGTCTACCAAGTTGAACCGGGTCCATCAGGCTATCATAGTGAAACAGACTCATTGGCACGCGAAGAGTCCATGCGTAGGAGATAACATGTTATGTGAATTATCTGGGAACTAAGAGGTTGTCTCCTAAAGCGAAAAGGTTGCAAATTGATAAGAGGTTAGAGTTTGAATTCAGCAAGGATAGTAACAAAGGAAGGAAGTTGAGTTTAATACAAACTCTTCCACCAAGGAAGAGTTGCATTAGAATTAAACAAGAACATCTCAACTACTGGCGCTATATAATGTTGAAGTATTCTTACTGAAAAAGTGATCGCACAAAGGTAGAAGTGAAACAAGAATTGAAAGAAAAATTCCCAGAGATATTTTGCAAGCAGAATCCTTGTGCGACACAAAGGCTGCTGACCAGCTAGAAGAACCAGTTTCATCTGTTTGTTTATTGAGTCTAGTTGGTTGTAGTAGGTGATTTAATATTGTATCTTTTCAGCTTTCTTAGAAGCAATTGTAATAGGTACACACTTTTCAAGTTAGAGTTAACTTGAATCTTGTCGCAATTAGCTAGAGGCTAGGTTTCCACAAAGGGATTAGAGTTAGTCCTAGGTTTACAAAAGAGTTTATTTTGTAAATGATGTTTGGCTCAGAGTTGTAGTGAAGAGTTTGTGAAAATCCTACTGAGGAGTAGGTCGTGGTTTTTTCACCTTTTGAGCCAGGTGTTTTTCACGTAAAAATCTTCGTGTTCTTACTTTACTGCATTTATTATTCCGCAACAGCAGAAGTTGGAACACCAAGAAGAGCCAGGTTCTTCTAGTAAGACAATACTCGAAAAATTGGACACCACACAAATCACCTCCCCCCCCCCCCCCTTGTGTGGTATTGAAGTATAAAACATCAAACCTCGAATATTGGGGGGCATCACCCTCGGATGTTATGTGTTTGAGAAATGTACCTAGTATTAATGGGTCTCGATAGGAAAAATTCTGTAATGGGCCAAACAGTCGAACGAACCGTGTCCATATAGATTAGCTGAGTCCCGACAACAAAACATTTACGCATGTATATATTATTCAAAAAAGCATTCTCTTTTATCGAACATCTCATGTTTCGAAGTAAATTTTCTACTATACGAGTCATGTACTTATGATTCTGATCTATTGTGCAAAACTAACACTTGTGAAAAATGGCTCAAGGGCCAAGTACAAGCATACCTCGAACATTCGGGGACTGCACACTCGAGCTACCTAAGTTTGAAATCATAAGACCTCAAAGAGGCACCCCCTCGATACATAATCCAAAGCCACCATACTCGGGGACTAACACTTCGAACAAGTTCGAAATGTTATCGGAAAATAAGTCCAACAGACATACCCGAAGGCTACGGCCGCATTAAAGGATACGGCCATATTAAAGGCTACGGCCAAACAAACACGGCTCAGAGACGTCCGACTTTCGCTATAATCAAAAGGCCTTCAAATACTTTGAAAAATATGATAAATAAGGCTACCCTCGGCAAAGAAAATAAAAAAGGGCTTCGATAAAATCAGCCCTCGAATAATTTAAAAGCTTCGATAATATCAGCCTTCGAAAAAACCTCAAGGGGTATCAAATTACCGTAACACAAACGAGTTAAGGCACAAAAAGAAAAATAGGGTTCCGATCATCCGACCCTCGGAAATCCCAATGGGTACAAAAAAACATATGCTAAGGCATAAAGAAATTTTCACTAAGTCTTTTAGCCGAAAAGGGAAAAATAATAGCCAGTTTTAGAAGCCGAATCAGCCAATCTAAAAGAGCCTAAGGGCCAATCTAAATAGCCTAAAGGCCAATACAATTAGAGTTCGAGACCTAGTTCTCACTCGATTCGAACCCAAGGGTTCCTCTATTCCGAGCTCAAACAAAAGTCAATTACATATCGAAGTTTCACCCAAAAACACTAAAGGGTATATTGCGGTAAGCCCAAAAAACTTAACAAGCATTTGATAAAAACCTAAGGGTTTACTTTTTCCTAAACTCAAGATTCATTCGAACTTGGTTATTAAAGATAACACATCTATCAGTTCGACCGAGGAGCCACCACCGAGATTAGGTCTCGAACAGATTTCGAACTCGGGGACTTACCCTTGTATAACCCAAAAACTTAAGGGTTCACAAACTTAAGGGTTTATTTTGATTACGAGTTGAACTACAGCAATAAATAAAAATTGACATTTTTGATGAAGGCAAAAAGCATATCTGGAATTGAAAACATACAAAGGCATCAAGGAGAAATTTTCTATTATATCAAAAAAATGTACAAAAGGCCATTCAAAGACTTACAAAAGAGAAAAGAAGTTAGAATCTAACTACGATCGGGGCTAGTCCCCTCAGGACCGACTTCCTCTCGAGCAGCTTCTCCATGAGCAATTTCTTCGACGGACTCATCTCCATCTTTTCCACTTCCGGACCTGCCTTGGCTGCCCTCTGCATCATCATCCTCATCATCAGAAGAGGCGAGATGCTTGGTCCCGATTTCAAGCTCTTTAGCCCAAGGAATTTCCTTGGAAAGGTCAAAACCTTGAGCATGAATCTCCTCGAGGGTTTCCCTCCGGGATTGGTACTTTGCCAAATCATTATGCCACTGCTCCCGGTCGGAAGCCTCCCTTAGCTGTGTTTGAACAGCCTCAGCATCGGCCCGGTACATAGCAATGGACTTGTCCGTCATGACCTTGGTCTTCTCGGTCCCCGCCTTGGCCTCAGCAAGCCCAGTTTCGAGTTCTTCGACCCTCTTGACCTAGGCCGAACTTTTCTCTCTAAGGATTAGAAGTTGAGCCACATCTGAAGATAGTTTGGCCAAGGCTTCCTCCTTTTCCGCAGCAAGGCGGCCCATTTTACCTTTCCACCGATCACAGTCGACCTTGACCTGATCGACCTCCGCGCGGAGCAGCTCAATCTTTTCTACCTTCTACTGCAGATGAGATAGCTTAGTGTTAGCTTCCACATCCGAATTGATTCCATACTTTATCAAAAGGGTGGTTACCTGTTTATCTAATTCGGCCTCCTCTTCACGATCCTTGGCTAGGTCCACTTGAAGATCCTTTATGACCTCGTCCTTTTGGCCACAAAGTATCTTCAGGGCATTTCTTTCTTCTGAGACCCTTTGGAGTTTGGATTCACACTAACTAAGGTCAGCTCGGAATTTGGAAGAGGCCTATGCAAAGAAGAAAACACAAGTTAGATTTGTGAAGAAAGAGGCGAAGGAAAATAACCAAAAAGTGACTGGCACTTACCTTAGAAAAAAGACGTTGGGCTTCCCCCATAAGGATCGAAGCATCATTGATATCGGAGGCATCAACGACCCCCACGAAGCAATCCTGGAAAGGATAACCTACGCTAGAGCCTCCACCGATCTCGGGAGTTTTCAGCCCTTGGGCCTCCCTTATTGCTCCTTCAGAAAAGACCAGCATTGAAGGCAGTTGACCTCTGTCCCAACTTCTGTGTTTCGGAACCGGCCCCGCGCGGTGTGAAAGTTGTTGATCGAGAAACCACCTCGACCTCAGGAGACTCGGGGTTCATCCCCAAATTTTTCTTCGAAGCCTCCTCGATACGAGGCTCAGTTACAGCAGGCGGCAGCTCGGAAGGTGGGGCGACCTCGACGGCCTTCCTAGGACGGACCTTCAGCGCCAAAGTATCTTCTTCTTCTTCTTCCTCCTCATCTCTCAACTTGCGGACCGTGTCCGCCGATAGAGCGACTATTTTTCTCCTCACCCTTCAAGGTCTGGGTTTGGAGACCTCGGACTGCGAGTCATCCTTTCTCTTCTTATCTTTTTCCGGCTTCAGAGCCGAAGACTTGGCTTCTCCTCCTTCATTCGAAGGCCTCAGAATGGCATCTTTGGTCATACCTACATGAGGAAAGATTAAAAATGAACAAAGCATGTAATTACTTCGGAATACGTAAGAAGAGATCGTTACCATGGTTCTTGGCCTCCCACCTGCCCTTTGCCAAATCCCTCCATGCTTGTTTGGCACGAGTAGAAGTAGAGGGAAGCTTTTAGATCCAATCTTCAAATCGGGCACCGCCTGAGGCATCCAAGGGACAACTGCATAATTAAAGAGAAATGTTAGGCAAAATCAAAAGAAACACAAAAATCAAAAAGTTAAAATTCACTTATGTTTGAGATTCCATTCCTCAGGGAACGACATCTTTTCCTTCGGTATTATATCACAGGTCCTCACCCGTATGAATCGGCTCATCCAGCCTCGACCTTTATCCTCGTCGATGCTTGAGAATAAAGTCTTTGTTGCTCGACAGTGAAGCTTAATTAGCCCTCGATAGAGTCGAGGCCGGTACAACTGTATAAGATTGTTCAGAGTGAACTCCAACCCCCCGTCCTCGTTGGAGAAGAAGCGCAACATCATTACTATGTGCCATAGTGAAGGGTGAATCTGGCCGAGGGCGACTTCGTACCTTCTGCAGAAATCAAAAATCACGGGGTCAATGGGGCCCAGCGTGAAGGGGTAAGTGTAAACACTCGAGAACCCCTTCACGTGTGTAGTGATGCTCTCTTCAGGAGTAGGAATGCGCACCACTACCTCCGAACCCCATTTGCAGTCATTCATAGCCTCGACGTGGCCCTCAGTAATCGAACACATGTACCTCGACACATGTTCACATCAGCCCGGCATCGATGAGGGGTTCTCGACTTTAAAGTCATATTTGAGAACGCACGGGACAGGAACGTATTCATGGGGGGTCGGCTCCACCGGCGTGTTGTCACCGGCCGGGCGAGAGGAGGAAGATGAAGCCTTTTTCCTTCTGCGGCACAGTTTTGGAGGTTTTTGCCATTTGTATATGAGAAGGAAGTAGAAGAAAGGTGTATGATTGGTGGCTCCGGTAAGAACTACGGTGGCGTAACTGGCGGCAATGAAAAAAAGGTAAGAAGGATTGGATAGTTGAGAGTTTTTTATCAAAGCAAAGTAAAGTTTGAATCAACAAAGGAAGTGATATTTATAGGCTTGTGGCGACGGTTCGGTGGCACTAGTGGCCGACCGATGACTGACATGCATTGATGATTTTGGGGAACCGAATCGACGGGACATTTCGGTCACATCCATCGCTTACGTCATAGAGACGACGTCATGATCGAGGTACAGGGGAATCGAGGCTCAAATCGTTTCTTATCATTTCATTCTAAGAAATGCGGGGACTATCTGTATACGGTTAAAATCGAGCACGTCCGTTTTTATGGGCTCGAGGGTCTGCCTCGAGATTAAGTTCATATCGAAGCGAGCTCGAGCTCAAAAAACACGAAGACCGAAAGATCGAGATCGGACACGATCGACATCGAACAACGGAATAGCGAGATATCAGTAATCGACCACAAATCTCGGCGAAAATCTCGAGATTGACAGAACCGCCAACAGTTATTGATGCCAATCATATATTTTACTTCCGAAATTAGAGTTATACCTTATTTAGGATTCCTCTACATTATAAAGAGGAATCCTGTTCATTTGTAACCATCATATGTATCACACACACTTACTGAGAAATAACAATACGCTGCTCTTTTACTTGCTTATAACTTACTATTGTTCTTAACGGTTGATCTCGAGCATGTTCCAAATCGAGGTCAACATCTTGCAACGTCGCTGGTTTGATTTATCTTAATCGTTTAAATTCAATTATTTATCTAGTCATTTATCAATTGGTACTGAATCATATCACGTATCCTTATAACCACATTACAAGTTTAATTGTTACTCGTATTCGAGGTAAACAATCGGGTACCTGTGTTGATGAAGATAGGGGGTTCGATGAAATAAGTGAGATGAGTCCAAGTTGATCCGCGCACAACCATAATAAATAAATAAGAAATAACTGATTTTGTTTTGGCCGACAGTCAATGACATAACACATTGAAAGATCCATTTGGGATATGAAAGGAACTATTCAACCCGCCTTTGAAGCAAATTCAGTGAAATCTTAGCAAAGCTATTGGGAATCATGAGATTTTCTTGTCTGCATGCATGTGCTTAATTGTAGGAACCATTTCTCACCATGAAAAATATTCTACTCAAATTTTTTCTTATCTGCATGCATATGCTTAATTGACGTGTGCAACTATATGCAAGTAATTCAGTCAATTAAGAACCTAAAGCCATCTACGTACAAAGGCACAAAAATTCTCTTTTTTATATGCTATGAACAAATTAAAGCCGTTTGCGATCCGTGAATTTATAGCTCAAGCTTTCCTTCGTTCTATCTAATTCCTCTTTTGTAACAGAGATGAACATCATCATTTTCCTATATAGTCCTAGTTCATGCAACAAAACTTGTTTTAATAATGTCCGTTTTTTTCTTCCTTTTTCTAAATGATTCTCAGAATCAGCTTACATGTGTGCTTGGATGGTATATAATCAAAGTTGTTCTCTGTTAGACGATGGTGGAATCCCCATTTCTATAGAATTAAACAAAAAGGATTTATGTTATGTACATTTACAGTGTAAATACTTATTAACAAGACATCGACTCTCTCCCTTTAATTTCTATTTACTTCTCACTTTTAGCATCTTGTAACCCCCCCCCCCCACACACACACACACACACACACCCCACACCCTCTATTAAGGAAATGTTAATAATATGAGTTATTTGACTATATTGGCTTTACTAATTCTTTGATCTTTTACTTCTTTCTAGAACATTTATTAGACTAGTAAGGGTTAAATAAATAAATAAATTACTTCTTGGTTTTCTAAAACAAGCATTTGGCACAACTATTTTTAGAAAAAATGACGAGTAAATAGCACCAGGAGGAGTATAGTTTAACATATTATAGCAGTTTTGTTATCATTTTATCAGTTACCAATTAATGTTTATTATCCATTTTTGACATTGTGCAAAAAAAC
The DNA here is from genome assembly GCA_005239495.1 of Nicotiana undulata. Classification (NCBI taxonomy): domain Eukaryota; kingdom Viridiplantae; phylum Streptophyta; class Magnoliopsida; order Solanales; family Solanaceae; genus Nicotiana; species Nicotiana undulata. Next base: position 10,753 of record MDKH01057548.1, read on the forward strand.
ACAAAACTCCAAACAAGATACGTCCGATCGAGGCCGGGGCGGACGTAGCACTTCGGTGACAGGTTCAATTGAACCCCTAATTTTTGACGCGTTGTATAAATTAATGTGTAAAAATTCATTAAAATTACAATAAATAGTAGATTGAACCCATAGGTTTAAAAATATAATGGGTTCAATTCTAAGAACCTTAAACGTTGAACCCAGGGGCGAAGCCACCTTTGCTAAGGGTACCCTTCGTTGAAATATTACGAAATATTATACTGTGTATATAAATAAAATATGATTTTAGATGTATAAAACATATATTGAACACCCTTTGTTGGGAGTTATATTTTGTTACTTCTTTCAAGTCTGAACACCCTTGAAAAAAAATTTGTCTTCGCCAATGGTTGAACCCACAGAATTTAAATCCTGGATCCACCTCTGAATCAAGGGGGAGATGATGATCACTAGTGTAGATAATCTTGTCCTAGATTATTTGTATGATGAACGACCAAGATTTAGAAGTTCTTCATGTTTCATGACATCTGTTAAAAAGAGTAGACCAAATAAAGAAGATTTGAAAGAACTGATGTAGCTAAAGAGGACAAGGTCATCATCTTTAGGAGGTAATGGAGCAGCACGAGTTGGGAGATATTGTGGAAAATATTGGTGCATTTTCAGTTATTTTGTAGGACAAATTAAAGCTATTATTCTTGTTCAGCGCCGGAGAATAGGTTTCGGGTTCCTATCGGCTTTGCATCTCTGTCCGGCTGATACTCGCACAAATTAAAGACAAGTCTCGCATTTCTTCTCCAGAATGATTATTCATACCTTTTTTACCGTGCTTGAGCAAATTATGTATTCAACTTTATACGTAGGAACTAGTTTCAGAATATACGTGTTGCGTATGAACTATTAAATAATTATAAAAGTATTATAGTAGTAAAAATTATTGAGTGATAAAATAAAAAATTTTAGAAACAATATGAGTTCTTGAAAATGATATTTTGTTGATTCTATCTAGCTAACATAATAAACACAGAAACTATACCCATATCAATCAATATATTAAATTAACTTAAAAATTATTGCAAATTTTATAATATCGTTATTTTCATTTCACAAGTTGTGATTCTTCATTTTTAATTTTATTTTAGCAAGAATGCATTAACCCTTAAAAATTTAAGAGTTATTCTGTTACATTTTATTTGAAAGACAATATATTCTTAAGCTCATAATAAAAGACGCAAGCAAGTCAACTAACTGACAGAAGATGCATTCGTAGAAGCAATAAAACTATAAAATTCATGTTAAAATCAAAATAAGATTTAATATAACATGTTTGAAGAAAAATTAGATTTTCCAAAGGTATAAATGTTGATGTGTGGATCAATTTTGACTACGTGGCAATTAACTCTATATAACTCATGACTATATACAATTTTAGGTTGTTAGGTATCTTAAATACTTATATTTTGGTTTTGATTATTTTCTCGAACATCAACAAACTATTTTTATTCTTTGAAAATATTTGTTTTAAATTCTTAAACATTAGGGCTTCTTAAATAGTTCAAATAAGGAAATATTTAATAACCATCATTTTAGTTGAGTTCAAAGAACTAAATATTAGGAAGTCCTAACTATTAGGGAAATAACCAAATTACTATTTTGTCTGATATGAAATTTAGTTTTAAATGATAAAAAAAGCGAACGACATTTCACTAAGGAATATCGTTCTTTTAATATAGTATATATAAGATATGATTAAACTAGCGAGTCAACTACCGACGGGTATGATGAAATGGTTGGAATATTTTTACTCTTAACGAGAGGTCATAGGTTTTGAGCTTTGGGAATGGAAAAACACAATGCAGTCGTAAATTGAGGAAAGGTTTTGAATTTTTATATATATAGTATCATCCACAATATAGCCGTAAGGGGTTTAAGAATCTTGTTTAGGGTGAGAATTATTTTGATAAGTGATATCCTGCCCACTTGTGTGTGCCTCTTTGTGAAGTTGTTCTCTCGATATTTCGTACTCTCATTTTATATGGTAGATTGCTCATCTCCGCCTATAAATACAAGTCAATTCATCGAACTAAGTTAAAAATTTGTGTTTTATTTGAGATACTTCTCTTTTGGTGTCTGATTTATTGTCGTCCAAGATATATATTTTTAGTTTTCGCATGACACCTCATTATTTTGATCATAGGGTAAGTTTTATCATCTCTTACTGAATTATCCTGTGTAAATTTAATTAATCGACCAATGGGCTTCGGATACGAATGATTAAAATTACACAAGGTGTAAGCAGTTGCCCTTGGCTTGGCTTGTTACAAGAAGCTAGAATCAGCTTGTATATTACTAGTTGATTTAATCCATTAACCTCTCTAAATTACTTAAAATTTAATCGTTTTAAGACCATTTTCATAACAGGATTTAATTAATTCTGTTAAAGGATCGACAACTTTTCCATGATAATTGATACACACGGAGTATAATTACTCATGCTAGTTACTGCACGACATATTCGTTAAGGCATAAGTTTTAAGCCTTTAACCGAGTAATTTTACTTTTGGTACCTTCAGTTTACTGGAAGAAAAGTTGATAATTTTGACAAAGACCTTTCGTAGATATTTCAAAGGGGAAGATACGCTTGATTTCCCAATATAATGTATTGAATTGTGAGCAAGAAACTTGCTCTTATAGGTCTGATTTTGTCATTTTATCATCCTGGATAGAATAGAATATATGATCAACTCATATTCCAATTATGATCTTTGGGTCTGGTCCAATTCAAAATCTTTGAACAGATATATCTGCCCTTAGATTGCGAATTGGAGACAAAGTATTAGTGCAAAGCTGCAACAAAATCCTCCAAATCTCCCAGCTTTATCCCCTTCCCCACAATACTACAAAATAAAGCTATATGGTGTTTTGACTTTTATGCTGTTGATCCTGGTCTCCGAGATAGACAATTTTTCTTATCCAAAATCCAGCAAGATCCTGTCTTGGCTCACGGAAGAGCAAACCAAGTTTGTCTAAATCAATTCTACAGAGTTTGCATATATTACTTTATCAGTTTGCATTCATTTGTCAGAGACACGAAATTAATTGAATAGTAATGCAGATTGGTGTCTGTTGATGAGAAATTACATAATATGAACTTGTGTTGTTATGATAATTCCACCAGCAAAACCGGCATTCCTATAATCCTAGTCTTTCTTAGAGCGAGTAATATTCGAACATTACCAAATAAGTTTCAACTTCTTTTTTAACTAATCCACCTTTCCTTTTTATCTTTTTGGGGGAAAGAAAATTCTTCGGCCAAGTATAAGAATAGCTAGAGAGGAAAAGACTCTGCCTTCCAATAGCAAAACGGAACAACTGAACCCAATTACGTCCAGCTCTCATCAGTCTCATGCCGCCTAACAAATTGTTTATGAGTGTAAGGCTGTAAGCAAAGATTTGAAAGCATAAGAATATCTTATTATTATTAATAATGTTTCAGATGTAATTAATTAAGTAGGCAATTGGAAAATATTTAGTTGAAGTTGAGAAAAAGAAAGGTTGGGGTCAAAAAAAGAGTACATATATATATTGACACTCCTTGACTTCTTCATGGGTTTATTTCGTTATATTTGACCTCTCTTGGTGAAAATATCGTCTCTTCTACAACAACTAAGCCACAGTTGGATGCTTCATAAATAAGTTTTTCAATATTTCACTAGGATTATTGAAGTTCAGTCTTTAAAAGTATTGATGGCCAGACCACAGTATATACAAATTAAATACTGAAGTAATACTGAAATATTCTCTATGGTCAGATGGGGTAAATCTTAGATTCTGAGCGAGCTTACTCGACTAGATCAGTCTACTAATAACCAAAATACTGTGAGCAACTACTGCCCATACTTTCCATCAAGCCGTACATACATAGTCTCGCATAGAGAAGAAAGAGCTATTATATTACAACTGGGAAGAAACATTTGCTCGCATGTAAATCTTATATTATATCATAGTAAGAGTAATATTTTTAAGTGAGAGTTTATTGTACGTCATAGAGTAAAATTTGTCTAAGAACAAAATTTATATCTATAATGTTGCATATTATAGATGTAACATAATGATATTAAAAAAGACCGTAGTGAGATAACATGAGTCCATATTGATACATGTACCACTAACTGTTCTGCTATACAAATGCTTAATTTGTTGAATGCCACATAGTTGAAACTTTCTTTTAACAAATATAAATTAAAATTAGGATAATTAGTATATTTTTAATCACTATTCTAAATCTAGATTTTCCTTGTCCCTTATAGTACACACCCCCACACACATTTATTTATTGGGCATATATACTTAATTGGAAGGAAATGACCGTTTCTTTAATGAAATGACCTATTGATTTGTAATTAAATATGTTTACATTCTTGTTCCTGCTTTCATCAACATATTTTGAACACGAAGTAAAACAATTTCACTGTATTATGAAAATTTATTTACCTTTTTGAAATGTAAATTTTGCAATTTAAATTAAGAAAAATATCTTTAAAGCCCTTAAACTTTAGGTTTTTAAGGAGAAAAGAAAAGGTAGGGTGAAATAATCATATTAAGTTATAAACTAATAGTAGTAGTACCATACTCAAATCATTTAACTATTGTTTCAACTACACTTTCTGTGAAGTTCTATCAACCAATGATCCTTTTTAAGAGTGAAATCGTATCTCTCCTCTCATTATATTAAACAAGTCCAATTCTACTATCCTATTATGTCATCCATTCCTATCGAATTCCCAATACACTGGTATTAGCGGATCATGAAATTTGAAATAAGTAACATATGTGTATATATATATATATACACACACGAATCTGTCGGTGTACCTGTATATTTGTTTTAAAGTTTTTACACATATAAATAGATAGAGAGAGAGAGGAGCATTTAAGATTTTAACTCGTTGGGAAACTTTGTAAAAATATTAAAGTTTGTTGTGTATATATTTGTTTAACATAAATTACCCAGATTCCCAAAAAAAAACTAACCAAATGTTTAACATTTTCTCCAAAACTAATCTGTACAGGCAACTTCTCCCAGAATTATTTTCCTAAAGCTTTTCTAGTAATCATATCCAGAGTCCAAATGCCACTCAAATATTACATGACTAAAAAACTGTAGGTCAAAAAAGGTAAATAGTGCTTTCTAAAACAAAGTTGAAGGAAAAATAGCACCTAGCTGATACTTTCAACAGGAAATGGATAAGACCAGATGGACAAAATTGAAATAACCTTTGGAAGAAATCTGAGCATACTCTATGTACAAGGACATTTTAGCTAATTCTCTAGTAGAGATCAAAGGAATAGAGGGGAAACTTTCTTATTAGGTTGAAAATTGACTATTGGTTCTCCAGTAGAACAGGACATTACCTAGCTTGAGGTATTCTTCCGTGCAGCATAAGATCGATATGCTGCCAGTCCAACTACGGCAACAGCAGCCACAACTGCAATTTTTGAGTTAGAATTAGATGCTATGCAAAATTTGATACAAAATTTTTCTCTCTAATAATGCCATCCTATCTTCAGTGCCAATTTTCGTTATTTCAGTTCCATTTTGTACTTCTCTTTGAAGATACCTTTAGGGGTATTAGAGTCAAAAGTACCTGAAGTAAACATGAGAGAGCGATTAACAAGGTGACGATATCGCTTCTGGCTACGTCCAACTTCAGTTTCAGGAACACTTAAATGAGGGTGCTCTGCAGCAGTGACAATTCTATTGAACACACTATTCAGATCTCTCTCCTTTACACTTATGTGAATAGGTGCATCTATTCCAAAACTCTGACATATCTGAACATAAATTGAATTTTTTTTATCAAAAAGGCATGGAAAGCAAAATAAAGAAATCATAAAATCGTTTATGTAATTTTTTTAAAAACACAGGGTACATTCAATTTGAGCACAAAATAGAACACAATGAAACCACTATAAATACCTTTGCTGAATCCTTTATTGCCATTGGATATGAATCAAGATCGTCCTTTGCAGCAACAAATAGACAAGGCATCATGAAACCACTAATTTCCCCTCGCCTTGCCACAGTCATTAGCAATTCCGATGCTCTTTTTAAAGAATATTCATCCGAGCTAAAGGGAAAAGAAAGTTTCCACACAAAAATAAAATTATCATGACAAAGTTGAAGAAGAAAGAACCTCTCACACCCACAGTAAATGGAACCTAGCAGTAAGCATCAACAACACTTGATTATTGGGAAAACCCCCCATAACATAGTAAGAGAGAAGATATGAGGTTAATACCAGATGGAACCATAACTAGTCTGTAAATGTCATACATATCATGGAGGGGGTTCTTCTTTGACCGCAAGGGTGGGGAACAAAATTGTGATTAACCAATTAAATAGACCCAACAACATACAAAAACCAAAGAGCCACGATAATGTGCCATCTAATTGGCTATAGACCACTATGGATGGATTAAACTAGGATCCAGTATAATATCAACTTTTAACCAACAAATATACAGAGTGATATAACCATGTTGCATCACAGCAACAGATGCTTCTGCTAGCTGATTTTGTACAACTTTAAAAAAGATGGAGCCTATGAGCAGTCCATACTCCTGATGGTTAAAGATGTGTTTGGGTGTACACATCAGTAGTTGTGATTTCCCAAAATAATGTTAGCATAAGAGAGAGGAGGGCCTTATAAAAAAGAAATGTTAGCATAAGAGAGTTGCCTTTGTAAGTGAAAGAAACACAGGGCTTTTCACCCCCATAAAATTTTAGAACAATCTCTCTCTATCCAAGCGATGGTGTATAACAATGAATTCAACTGTACAGAAAAGCCTTTAGTCTAACTCAGATCTTGCATTATTCACCTGTCATATACAAACACTGCTACATCACAAGACGCCAAAGATTCCTTATTAGATAGAAGCATCTTAACTTCGTCTTCTGGAATCTCCCTAAGTACAAGAGTTTTCTTAGTTCCCTGCATAAAAAAACGTGTTTAGTATTATGGGAATGTACTAACATTCAATCTCGAGAGCATTCAACAAGGGAATCAAGTTGTAAATGCAATGACTCTTTTAATTAACACAGGATGGGTATCCATGCATCAGAGAAAAGCATAAGACTCTTCTAATTAACACTATGCAAATTAATAGGGAATCATTTGAGCAGAAGCTAAGATATCATATTTGCAGCACACAGGCAGACAAGTGTTTGAAAGATCGAGTATTACATCCTATCAAGTCAAATGATAATCTTCTGAGAGCACTTACCCCAAGACGGTCAACAACATTAACAGCATAGTGCTCGTCAGTTGTCGCCGCATAATTTTCTGAGAAAGGCCTTTGGTGAACAAAAGTTATGCATCAGAAATTGCCAGACAAAGAATAGTAAAGAAAAATGATAAAGGGAGATATGGTCATTTGCCTGGCCAATGTTAGGAAAAATGGAGATCTGCTCAAAATATTAAAAACTGGATATTTCTAAAAGCCATTAACAGAACTACTATTAACAAAAGCAATTCACTAGCTTAAGTTCAAATAGATACCTTCCCAATAATGACTTCAGCAAGGCCGATTTGCCAGATCCTTTAGGACCAAAAACAAAGCACTCGTAAACATTTCGATCTGTCTGTTGTTTCTTTCGATCGACTGATCTTCTCCTGGTAAGACGGAGTGCTGATGCAGCACCACAGTTATACCCGATGTATATCAAGTTGGCCAAACATTGAGCTGGTTCCAGCAACGTCATAAGAGCCCACTGATATTGTTATCGGCAAGCATTAGCAGTTTTGATCATTAAAGAAAATGCCTTAACAGAAGTTATTTTTGCTCCTATAGAGTATGTCAACTAGAATATATAACATTATAGGCATTGAATGTGAAATTGAAATAAACCAGATATAGCAAACTAGCACAATCCCTTTTATTAATGAAAACCTAGAGAGCAAAATATATAAGCTCAATATCCTAATGACCGTTCTACTCAGTAGAAAAGAATTTAAAAGGGAAGTGAAAACAAGATCAATCAAATTTGAGTTGCGATCCACCTACTACATTCGAACAAGTTAACTGTGCCATGAATCTAGGGAATTAAAGCAAGGGGAGGCATATTTCAAAATTATCTGATTCTGAAAGAAAATAATATGGAATCTGTTGGAAGTAATTTTTAAGAGTTAGGAAACCCTCTTGACAAATGCAACAACCAGGGAGAGGGGGGTGAGAAAGAAAACTAGAGGTACGAACCTCAGACAGGAAAGCAGAAAGAGACAAGCCCCCTAATGGAGTTCTTTCCACAGCATCCTTGTAGGGAGTTTCACCCCAGGGACTGCAATTTTTTCAAACATAAAAAGGCCAGGTTAGCAATCAGCTCAGATGGAGGGAGGGGGGGGAGAGAGAAGATAAGTCGAGAACACTTCTTGTCGTAAGATTCAAACAAAGAGCATCAATGATAATGACAAAAATTGTTCTACAGAACCTATTAGAAAAGAAACAAGATAACTGAAATGAGAAGAAGTCTAAATTAATCTGCAAGCGTTATTCAACATATCCCTAGTAAAGTCAAAGACTGAAAATTCACATCCTCACAATTAGCTGCACACAAATTACTCAGAGCTACCATATCTAAGGATAACTTTAAGGAAAGACCCAACATCCTATAAGAGATTCACGATAGATGCGTTACAAGTCTGCTGAAGTATGTCTCATTCGATCAACCTTAATGTGTCAAGCAGGAGCATATAGGCATATTTGACAGATTTCTCGTGAAAGTCTGAAATAGTTATGTAAGCAACCCTTTGGCATTTAATGGATGTATAAGTGAAGCAGCTTCAATCAATGAATGGACAAAATTTGTAATAGTAGTGTCCTAATAATTCACATTCATTAGCAGGAAGTGCGCAACAAAGCCAACCAAATGTAGATACTTCACAACAAAGAGCTCACAGAAACCAATTTACCTTTCTGGTGCAGTTGAAAATAGATCATCAAGCTCAGAATTCCTAAGGACTCCATCCTGCATAAAACAAAGATTTACAGATTTAGGAACAGCAGACAATAAGAGTAAGATGTCTGATATTATCAAAAGACTTAAAAGGCTTAGCAAAAAGTATTTGCATAATCATTCCAGCCTTACTAGTCTTCATAAACTTAATACCATCCTAAAGAAACAAATAACGGAAGAGACAATACACTGCAAATTGACACAACTTAAATATGGAATCAGTATTGCCGTCAAAAACGGATAGAGCTCCTATTTCATCCAGAGATAAGGACTGTAATGAGAGATAAAGTTCTAAAACTCTTTCCAAATCATGAAGGCTATTTATGGATAAGTTCTTAGATCGACCAATGAGCTGAGTGTGAATCTTTTAGAAGTTGTGCATTGTGTTTGACCGTCTTCCTTTGACTCTTTATTATCTTCAAGTTTGATTTTGGAATCTTAAAAAAAGGAGGATAATTGGAATTTGGCTCAACTAATTAAAATTCCTCAAAGTTCAATTTTTCATTTCTAATTGGGTTAAAATTACATTGTGACTACATAATTGTTCCTTTGTCTTAAGAACATTCTTTTTGACTTGTTATATCAAAGATTGTCCTTTATCTTTACTACCATTAAGAGTTCTGGTGAGATCAATTCACTCATGGATTACTCAGAATAAGCCCACCCCTTATCAACAATGGACGCATAACATCATCCACTTTATTATCAAGTCATATTAAATACATGGAAAAAAACAGTCACATATACGACAAAATGCATGAAAAAACAGTGCCCAAGTATATACTTTATCAGTGTCAAATGTGCTGAAGACCCCTTTCAAGAACTCCACTGCTTCGCTGGTCAACTCCAGACTCTGCAAGAAAACAAAACATTGTTGAGAAGGGAACTGACAGAAAGACAGTGAGCCACTAAAAACAAATATGAATATACCACTGGAGATTTTCTTGTAACAAACAATATTTGTGTCAGACAACTTAAACCTTCGGAAAAACGAAAAAGAAGCAGCACTGGAACGTAGAAAGACAGTTCCTATAATCTGGTCCTTGATAATTTTCCACTATCAGAACTGTGAATAAGAGTGCTGATTCACCATGAATCAGAAACTCTATGCAAACTAGGTCAACCTATTATTGATATTCCCATTAATTTTCCTTCTAGCATCTATGCCAAAGTCCTTTCAAACACAGACAGTCAACTATAACCCTAATAATATCTTGGACTTTAACGAGTGTCATAATAGTCATCTGCTTCATAAATAGAGTCACCTGATCAGGAGCTTTTTTGAAAGGTATTGAAAGGTAATCATCCTTCAGCTTAATTTCATCATTGTACCCAAATTTCCTTAACACGGTCCAAGTGGTCTCGAGTCGACCCTTCTCTATAAAAAGTGCATGAAGAAAAAGAAAGCCTGTCAATGTGAGCCCCATGTCATTTACACCTTGAGGTAGCTTCTCTTGTACTACTCTCTTGACACCCACTATTTCAGCAGGCTGCAGGGGAGCATTGAAGCACTTAATCTGCCAATTTTGATGGAACACAAAATGCTAGAGAATAAGCTTTCTTGAAATAAAAAACTAAAGTAATCAATCAAATGTTTTTAACAAATTAGAGGACATCAACGTGAAGAATGACCTGAAATTCATTAAGCTCTTCATCATTGAGAGCATCATCCATGTCATGATCACAAAGTATAAATATCCGTTTCAATGCTCTAACACAGCGGGGTTTAAGAGCCTGAGTTTCATGATCAAAAAGTGGAGCTGTTGGATGAAGTACAGCTTTCTGAGCATAATAGAACACTTCAGGTACCTGTAAAGGTTAAAAAAACATCACACTGCTGAAATATAAAACATCTGCAAGGAAAAGTTCCTAATGACAAGTTGCACCCACCTGAACTAGGTTTGCCGCAGAACATTCTATGCAAGTCTCAATCTCGCGGAACTGTTGCATAATTGGAGCCATCACTTGCTCTAGATTCATATGATGCTCCTCATCTCGCTTATCTAGCTTACAGCCAACAACAATTACCGGCACCTTGATCTAACCATGGTAAAATGCACAGAAGTCACTTTCTCATTTCTCAATACATACCACAGAAGTACATTACCCATCCAAAAGAGTTACAGTGTTATACTTAATCAACTTGCCATAAAGATGATATATGGAATAACAATGAAATTGCATTAACAAAAAGGAACAAGACTTTCCAGAAAAATACATTAAAATACTAAAACTAGCTGGTGACCATAGACATAGGCCTCCATGTTTTAAAAAAAAAAAGAGTAATAAATCCATTAACAGCAAAAGGCACGTAAAAAAGGAATATATGCTCCCTCTCAAGATATTTGACACTTTTCTGGAATTAGTGAATTTGACCAGTATTTTTAGAATGTATTCTTTCACCATTCGATACTCAGTATTTTTCTGTAGCTTCTGAGTATCTAAATTTTACTTTTGAAAATTGAACTAAAATATTTCGACTTAACTTCAAGGTTTGACACACTAACCATCGGAAAAAAGCCAAACAAATTGGAAACAGATGGAGTGAAATAGGTTGGTTGGGAGAAAAAACTAAATTAAAAACAAAAAGGACCTCTAAGCGACGAAACTCGTAAAGCCAGAAAGTAGTCAAGCGATTGAGAGTAGAAGGCTGATCGCAAGCATAGGTGAGGACAACAGCATCAGCTCGCTTCAATTCTTCAGCAACCTTACCTCTGCTCTCCAAACTACATATCATATCCAAACAATTCATCATAATATGATAACCTTCATGACGTATAACTAACAAATCAAGTATTCAAACTCCAAAAAAAGAGCAATAAGAACCTTGAGGAAGTGTCAATGATCGTAACAGGAACATTATCAGGATAGAGATCGGCGGGAAGTCGAGTCGGAGGAAGCACCGGCGGAACTTCCTCCGGAAAAGTATCAGTGGCGGCAGCGGTAATGAGGCTTGATTTGCCGGTGGCGCGGTCGCCGACGACGACAACGCGGACGTTAGTACGGCCGCCGGAAATTGAACCGCCGAGCATTTGAATCGATGATGATTGAAACAACGTCGTGCACAATGTGGTGATATATGGTGGATTTTGACACTAGAAAATGGGAATCGAATCAAAATATATACTTAACTATTTAACTATTTTATTTTGTCTTTGTTTCTCTGGAATTATCTGTTGGTTTATCCAGTTTTTGAAAGAAATAAGTTAGTAATTTAATGGAGTATTGTATGATTGAGGTGTGCAACTACTATATGGAATAGTGAGAAGGTAACTGTCGACAGTCTAATCCATGGCGGATGGATTTCTTAGGATTTGGATCTGGAAATTACCTGGATCGGACTGCTAGCCCACTAGGAAAAAATTGGATCATTCGTTCAGGGTAAGATGGGTTGGCCCAAATAGATAGAGTTTCCTGTGTTCTATGCAGGAGGGGCAAGCTAAAAATTGCACAGGGCGTCCCATTTAACTTATACCCATATTTTTAAAATTATTTAATTTATACCTTAATTTTTACAACTTCGGGTGCCTACTTATAAACATTGCTTTTGCCTGCATGGGAATTGCCTACAGTCTCAGAAAATAAACTTTTCTACTATGGCTTTTCTTAAATAATTATAGGGCTGATAGCTGAGAGTATATATTTGTATGCTCTGTTAAGCTTTTGAAATCATTCAATCCCATCGTACAAAGTTCAATCGACTATTTTTTTTGTGTTTACGAAGAAAATCACTACACAAGTACACATAAAACCAGCACAAGGAAACACTATACATTGACTTATGTCTAGATATAGGGAAAACTTCAGCTAAAACATGCAGAAGTTCAGCAAATATAGAACAAAACTCCAGCTAGCAGAATGCTTAAGTTCAGCAATTACAAACAAAAACTTCAGCCAACACTAAGTTTACGCAAAAAACTTCAGCTAAAACATGTTGAAGTTCAATAAATAGAGAACACTTAAGCTAGTACGACTGTAGGACAAAAACTTTAGTTTATTTAGTGCTGAAATTTTTACAAATGAACTAAATAACTTAAGCATCTTCTGCTGAAGTTTTTTGAAAAAGCTAAACGTCACAACCCCAAAACCGAACCCGGTCGTGATGGCGCCTGTCGTGGAACTAGGCAAGCCTACACTCTTAACCAAATCGTCTTCTATCATAAAAATATTTAAACATTGGCCCTTTTCCATCAGATAGACCGAAATAAAGGATAAAAATCAAATTCAAAATACTGTAAAAAGAGAGAAATCCCAAAATCTGGTGTCACTAAGTCATGAGCCATACTACAAATGTGTCAAAAACACATTAAGACAAACAATTGCCTGAGAAATAACTAACAAAATACACAAGGAAGATAGGGAAGGAGAAAGGCAGGTCTGCGATCGCCAGGCAGCTACCTCGCTCTCTCCGAAGATGAACCACAACAAAGATCAACTGGCACTATCGTGACCTGAGATACCTGAATCTGCACACAAGGTGCATAAGGTAACATGAGTACACCAACTTAGTAAGTAACAAGCCCAAACTGTGGGCTGAGATGTAGTGACGGACTAAACCTTCACATTTATAACATAGCCAAAGTACAGAAATTTAGGCATGCTTTCAGTTAACTAGACAGATCAAGTTGATGAGACAAGTACAGTTCTGAACAATTTAACATATATATAACTCAATGTATTCTACATGCCAATGCATCAACAGTATGAAATGCACAATGTGCTCCCGCTCTCAAATACTCATCCACTCAGTACTGTATATGGATCGCATGGCCCAGGTAAGATCCATCCCAGAATATATACACATCATACGGAAGTCAATCAGTACTGAGGAAGGTCGATCCAACCCTATGGAGAAGATCCAACTCCAGATAATGATACACCACACAACCACTCAGTATTGTATATGTATCAACGGCCCAGGGAATATTCATCCCAGAATACGTATACACATCACTGACATAAGTCTCTCAGTACCAAGGAAACATGCCAATCCAACCTCATGGAGAAGATCCATCTCCAAATATAAACACTTCGGACAAGATCCATGTCCAGGGAAGATCCATCCCTCAAATATCATTGCGCTCACTGGGGGTGTGTTACAGACTCCGGAGGGGCTCCTACAGCCCACGCGTTATCATAAGCCAAATCCAGGCATAATCAATATAACATGTTGCAATGTGCAGCTCGATCCCATATTTGTCACTCAATAACAGGCTCTCGGCCTCACTCATTCATCTATCTCCAGTCTCGCTCACATGGGCTCACAATGCATGAACTAGCCCGAATCAATGATATAATGTGCAAAATCAATAATTACCGTGGCTGAGACATGATATGATATGCTATGACAGGACTGAGTATATAATATCAATGAAACATGTGAGGTGACAGCAATAAATGACTACTCGGGTCTCAACAATATCGGCGTGAAGCCTTAACATAATGTCTAGCATGATTTCTAACATGGTTTGCATTAAGACGACCGCTCGGGTCTCAACTGGATCGGCGTGAAGCCTTAACATAATATATAGCATGATTTCCAACATATTTACTTTAATCACATTGATAGAAGCACAAATATCAACAAGAGAGAACCATTAAACAGTGCCATGGGATGAACCAGGTAACAAGTCTTACGGTGCATGCCCGCACGCCCGTCACTTGGCATGTGCGTCACCAAATTCTAATCACATAACACGTAGTTCGGGGTTTCGAACCCTCAGAACCAAGTTTGGAAGCGTTACTTACCTCAATCAAGCCAAAACTCTACTCTACAATGCCCTTGCCGCTCGACTCGGCCACAATTCGCCCCGAATCTAACCAAAGTCAGTATTATATCATTAATATATGCTAAAGGAGCGAAGCCCACATCAAAATTATCAACTTACATCACAAATCCCGAAATTGGCCAAACCCGACCCTCGGGCCCACGTCTCGAAATCCGACAAAAATTACAAAACTAAAATCCTTATTCACTCACGAGTCTATATATACCAAATTCATCAAAATCTGATCACAGATGACCCCTTAAATCCCCAAATCAAACCTTCAAATTTCCAAGCCCTAACCCCTCAATTTTGCCATTAAATCCCACAAATTACAAGCTTATTTAACTGAAAATCACGATAGAATCGCGTATTAGGTTCAAAACATTACCTCAATGTATTTCCCCTTGAATCCCTCTTTAAAATCTCTAAAAAAGCTCCAAACCCGTCTTAAAAAATGGTGGAAAAAAGAAAATTCGCGAAGGCTAGAATTTATATGCTCTGTCCAGGGGTTCCGCACCTGCGGTCACTTTGCTAGCACTTGCGGACTCGCACCTGCGATCCCAGGTGCGCATCTGCGAGTTCCACTATCCCCCAACTTCCGCACCAACACCCAGGCCTGCGGGCCTGCAGGTGCGGTCGACCACTCCGCATCTGCGATCGCTTCCCGCTCCTGCGACCGTCGCACCTGCGGTCCCCAATCCGCAGGTGCGGACACACCAGAAGCAGCAGCTTCAGCTGCCAAAACCAACTTCCAACTTCTCCGATAACCATTCGATACCATCCCGATCCCCCTCGGGGACTCAACCAAACATACCAACACATTACATATCATCCCACGAACTTAGTCGAACCCTCGGAACACCGAAAACAACATCAAAACACCAAATTTACTCTAAATTCAAGCCTAAGGATTTCTAAACTTCTGAAATTCGCCAACGATGCCGAAAACAACCAAACCATGTCTGAATGACCTGAAATTTTGCACACACATCCCAAATGACACTACGAACCTGTTCCAACTTCCGGAATTCCATTTCGACCCCGATAGCTAATTTTCCACTTCCGACCGGAAATCGTCAAAAATCTTATTTCGCCAATTCAAGCCTAATTCTACCACGGACCTCCGCAAAAAACATTTTGAACACACTCATAAGTTACAAATCACCCAACGAAGCTATCCGAATCATAAAAATCACATTCCGAGATCACATATCTATAAGCCAACTTCCGGTTGACTTTTCCACTAAATAACCGAACTTAAGAGACTAAGTGTCTCATTCTTTTCCAAAAATCACTCTGAACCCGAGCCAACCGACACGACGTCACATAATAGAACTGAGCAACAAATAATGAAGCAGAAATGGGGGAAAACGGGGCTAAACTCTCGGAACGACCGGCCGAGTCGTTACATTCTCCCCCTCTTAAACAAACGTTCGTCCTCGAACGTGCCAAGAGTTGTTCCCAAAAGCCATCAAATCGCCGAATAACCTTACCATGTACATACTCGGGGGTGACCTCACGTCACCCTGTCCCGCATAGATCTGATAACACAACACATTTGAATTTCTCTTCATCCAACCTAACCCATAAGCCCTAGAATCCAAATTTCCACATCCGAACTTATCTACAAGACCAGAATCACGCATCCACACATTGTATATATATGAACAAGATGTGTCCAACCAGAGTCATAACTCAAGACGAAACCACATGATATCCCACCTATCTCGAACACTCATAATGATAAGTTCAAATCACAGCAGATGCCCAAACCACCCAATGTCGGTAATAAACATGTTATTAAACAGAGACCCGTTCTAACACCTTCAAATACTGCCACGAAGAAGAAACACGCAGAACTCCATAACCATTCGTCGAATAATCAAGTGATGGAACTCCCCCTCTTCAACAGGAGATATAACATAATTTTCTAAGCCGATTAGAATAAATATCCTCTCGCATATGTGTCACGACCCCAAATCTAAACGAGTCGTGATGGCGCCTATCGTGGAACTAGGCCAGCCAAGCTAACACTCAAATCGTAAAGAATCTTTCATTTATATCATTACTAATCTGGAAATCCATACAAGTTTCGTTTAATCATTTTAAGCAGATAAAGCTACACCAAACATTAAATACAACCCCAAGAACCCGGAGTCACTAGTCATGAGCATCTAAAGAAAATATACAAGTTTGGAAGAAATTAAACTCTATAATACTAATTAGGAGGAAGCAGGGATGCGGACGCGTGCAGCTACCTCGCAAATCTCCGAGATGTCTCTGGAACAGATGGACAGCTCACTCTTCCCTAACACCTGGATCTGCACACAAGGTGCAGGGAGTAATGTGAGTACGCCAACTCAGTAGTAATAAAAATAAATCAGGTTTGAGCAGTAAGAAACACACAGGATCAAATCATCAATTCACAATAACCACGGTCTTTCTTTCCAACAGTGTAAAAATTAAATCAATACGCTTTAAAAGCCAATTTTCAGTAAAAAAAGATCCTTTTGAAAGGTAATTTCCAACAATTTCAGTAAAGTGTTCAAGAAGTTTAGTGAAAAAGGATATAAATAATAATAAGTAGCCACTCGGGCAAAACATCAATAATAAATCGCCCCTCGGGAAGAACATCACTCAGAATCAATCTATCAGCATGCCTCACAATCATTCATAATCAGCCCCTCGGGCAACCTCACATCCACTCATGCCTCCCAATCACTCGGCACTCGGCACTCGCACTCAGTATCACTCGGCACTCACTCAATAGGTACCAGCGCTCACTGGGGGTGTATAGACTCCGGAGGGGCTCCTACAGCCCAAGCGCTATATTTCTGCGGCGTGCAGCCCGACCCAATATTGATATGGTGTGCAGCCCGATCCATATATCTTGTTACGGCGTGCATCCCGATCAAACATATCTCGTTGTGGCGTGCAGACCGATCCATATATATATATACATTGTTGCGGCGTGCAGCCCGATCCATATATACTCCTCACAACATAGGCTCTCGGCCTCACTCAGACAGAAACCTCTCACAAGCCACTCGGGCTATCAGTCAAACGGGATACTCGACCCAAAATAGTATTTATATCACAAAACAGTGTAAGCAAGTGAGAGTATCGAAAACATTTTAACACGGTATGACTGAGTGTAAAACATAATCAATACAGTGAGGGAAAATCTGAAAAATAGCCCCCAAGGGGTCTACAGGTCGGCACAAGGCCCCAAACATGGCTTACAGCCCAAATATAGCAATAGTATGAAAATATGCTTTATCATGTGATTTAAAGGCAATTATGCAACTCAATAATTGCCACGGGAAGGACCAAGTCCAAATCCCCAATCAGTGCACGCCACACACTCGTCATCCAGCATGTGTGTCACTCCAAAATAGTGAGAAAATGCTAAGCCCGGGGTTTCATACCCTCAGGACAAGATTTACAGTCATTACTTACCTCAAATCGGACAAAACTCTAGTCCGCGATGCTCTTTCCCCTCGATTCGACCTCCAAATGCTCCGAATATATCCAAAATCAGTATATTATCATCAATATACGCTAAAGGGATGAATGCCATATGAAAATTAACAAATTAGACCACAAAACCCGAAATTGCTCAAACCCGGCCCCCAGGATCATGTCTCGAAATTCGGAAAAATTCACAAAATTAGGAAACTCATTCACTCACGAGTTCAACCATACTAGTTTCATTCAAATTCGACTCCAATTCAATGTTCAAATCCCAAAAATTCATTTTATGAAGTTTCTAAAACATTTCTCCAAATTTCTACCTCAAAGTACTAATCAAATGATGAAATCATTGATATATTCATGTATATTAACCAAATCCGAGTTAGAATCACTTACCTCGATGAATTTCTTTAAAAACCCTCGAAAACAATCGCCTCAAACAGAGCTCCCTAGGTCCAAAATGTGAAATAATGCCCTAAATTCTGTTTATATAGTGCATTTTCTGATCTCCATAGCGCTGACAGCGGAATTCCGGGCGCTGCAGCGGAACCCACCTCCGCGGACGCGAAATATTAGCGTTGTCGCGCTTCTGGAGGCTGCAGTGCCAGGTTTCAGTATTTTGGCCATAACTTTCTCTACAGATGTCAAATTATTATTTCTTTAGCTTTATGGAAACTAGACACGAAAGGCTACAACTTTTGTTTTTGAATCATCTCAAAATACCTTCTAGATCAAAGGATATAGGCTCCCGAAGTAAGACCATCAAACCTGCGGATTCTTCCCTCGAGCACCGCAGCGCCCAAAATTTCGCCCTCAGCGGAAATTATTCCGCCCCAGCTGAAATTATTCCCTCCCCAGCGGAATTTCCTTCGCCCCAGCGGACCTTTCCTTCACCCTCAGCGAAAAATAAGCACCAGAACCATGCCTGAGTTCCAGAAATGCCCGGACTCGCTCAAAACTCACCCGGAACACACCCGAGGCCCTCGGGACCTCAACCAAACATGCCAACACATCCCATAACCTCATTCAAACTTAGTCGAGCCTACGAAACACTAAAAACAACGCAAAAACACCAAAATCACATCAAATTCAAGCCTATGAACTCTTAAACTTCTAAATTTCGCCAAAGGTATCGAAACCATCCAAAACACGTCCGATTGATCGGAAATTTTGCACACACATACAAACTGATCCTACGAACTTGTTCCAACTTCTGGAATTCCATTCTTACCCCGATAGCCTATTTTCCACTGCCGACCGAAAATCGCCAAAAGCTCAATTTCGCAAATTCAAGCCTAATTCTACTCCGAACATCAAAATCACATTCCGATCACACTCCTAAGTCCCAAATCACCTAACGGAGCTATCCGAGTCATAAAATCCAAAATCTGAGGTCTTCTACCAACAAGTCAACTCCCCGTTAACTTTTTCAACTATTAAGCCAATTTAAGAGACTAAGTGTCTCAATTCTCCCTACGGTCATTCCGAACCCGAACCAAATGACCCCAACACATCATAAACAGTCTAAACAATGCATGACAAAGCTGAAACAAGGGAAACGGGGCTAAACGCTCAGAACGACCGGTCGGGTCGTTACATTCTCCCCCACTTAAACATACGTTCGTCCTCGAACGTGCCCAGAGTTGTTCAAACACTACCAAAATTGCCGTGTAACCTACCTTGCACATACCCCAGGGGTGATCTCACGTCCCCCTATCCCAAATAGATTCGATAACACAACATAACTGAAATTTCACAATTCCACCTAACTCATAAACCTTAGAATCAAATTTCCACTTCTGAAATAATCAATAGGATCAAAATTCCACATCTAATACTGAATAAGTCTGAACACGCTGCATCAAGCCATATCCGTAACCCAATATGTAATCACCTTATATTCCACATGACTCAAACACTCATAGTGATAACTCCCAATCACAATAGCTGCTCAAACAACCCAATTTCGGTAATAAACCTAAAGCCTCATTCAACACTTCTGTATACTGCCAATGACGAGTGAAACACATAGAAAGTCATAACCATTCCTCATATCAACCAGTCATGGAGCTCCCTCTCCTTCGGCAAGGACTATAGTAAATTTCTAAGCCGGATCCCGATGTTATCCTTCCATCATGCAAAAATCGAATCTAATAGTATTCATTCTAGGTCCCAATAACCTCATCTCATCCAACACGACTTCTCTAGTGACATGACACATCGATACAATCTAAAGCCATAACCCGTGTGACCCGCAGACCAATAAGAAACAGTCCAAGAGTACTCAAATCATGGAAAAAGGTCCCAAATGAGAGAGTCGAACCGCAAGCTTACCAGTACCACCACAAGACGATGCTAAGAACTCATCACACACCGTAGGACCAAAACCCACGAATCTAACCCGAATGATCATACCTCCACATAACTTCGCTGAAATGCGCGACCCTATCCAAACATTGGTCCACATAAAACACCTCAAGTCACTATGCTCAGAATCAACAACCATGCACAATTTGATGTCTAGTACCACAAGTGAATCACCATAACCACGGAGAAGTAATTGACGCAATGCCATGCCATCCAAAAAGAACATATCCAATGCGCAATCAATCATGCAACGCCAAAATACTCGTCTCACCCAAATTCCGCTATGAAGCCCAAATAAAATCGCACCATATGTGCATATAACCAACAATAACACTCCTCGCAACACATAAGGGTAACTCATAGATCACTCCAGAACAGAAGCTCAATGATAATCGAATGGCACACCCCTCAACAATAGCAATTCGGAGTCAACAATTCCGACCCGGTGTAGAACACACACCCATATTGGGCCTATCAATAACCCTAAATCACTCTGGTCACCCACAACAGATAGATAACTCTCCCAAAGTTCACAATGACTGAATCATGGCACATACTAACATCTGACTAGCTCGCATATTCACAGTCCACAACAACAAAATAACCTGTTCATGAGAACTCCCAGTCTCGAAATCCATAAGGCACACGAACCACCATATCTTATCCCAACTCTACCGCTTGAATATATAACACACCTCTAATACTCAATCATTCCACGAGGGTTACTCCTATATTTCTTCTGTGCCACCAAGCAAACTTGAATATCAACAGTCGATCCAACAAAAGAGCACTGAAATACCAATGAAGTACCCTTAACTCAAACACATTGCCGTTTCAGAAAAGTATACCCTCATCAAGCCGCCCAATAGTGATATCATCTACCTAGTTGTCTGAAGCTGCCGATGTTGTCTAAGAATCTCACACATGCAATTCTACACTCTACACCACATACCGCATACACCACGCCATCCCATGATAAGTATAAGAACTTCATGATCCCTTCCGAGCCACAAAAAACTACGCACCCAACTAGCCAAGAACTTTACATTTGATCCCATCTAGAATCCAAAATCACTATACGTCGCATGCTCCTCACGCCAGCAGAAAATACACATCTCTAACCGTGGTAGAAACCATCAGGAACTATCTGCATCCCATTTGTACAACATCAAAATGTCATGACTGAATCCTTCTAACTCAATCAAGCTACACAGGTCACCAAAACCCAAGAGCATTGCTAAGAAACACCTGTAAAACTCATTGCCTCATAAACACCCAAAGGACTAATCATACCTCTTACCATGCCGATCCGACCTACTACCAAGTTGTCATATTAATCCAAGTTCCTTCTGACTTACCTTCGAATTGATACTTCTCCTTTCCATAATACCGCAATTCTCAACCTAGACTCTCCCCACGAGAACCAAGCATAGGACCGTACCGTTTAAGGCTCGTAAGTTGCTGAATACTCTCTCAATTATCCCCAACATGTGACACATTCAGAATACTTATCTGAAGGGACTTCCTGCAAATCTAAAGCCATTACCTTCACCTTCCTAATACTGATATGAAGAATCTATGATAATGTTTTACACCCTCCAACGTAAATCTTAGTTTCTAGCCAATTACACATCTCGAAGATTTCCAATCGTTACATATAACCTTGAACCATCAGAACCATTCTCGAGAGTCACCCACTCTACGCAATTCTCAATTAAACTGATCAAACAGACCGTACGACCTGGCCCCATCTGCACCCCTACATACTAGGAAGTAATCCACATTTCAAAGCAACCAGGCATATCCCTACTCCGCACACACTACACCTATTACTAATACAACTCATACATTCAATAAAACCTAATTACCCATAGAGTATATTACAACCTGTATTCAAAATTTCTGTTACTAAAGTCATTCCTAGACTCTACCTCTGTAGGTCATATCTGGTTCACCAATATACCTCGAATCGAAACCAATAAAACACATAATCGTGCAATCAACTTATCATTGATAGACTCCCCCACTTGGCTCAAAGCCAAAGATCAAGACAAACAATAACTCACAATGCCCATACATTATTACTGCCAACATGTTGTAGTGAGATTCAACTAAATCCTTTATAAGCTCATATGACACAAACCATCTAACACCTCAAATCATATGCAAATCTCGCATTCACTATTTTAATGGTAATGCCAACTTCCACAAGCGATCTATACTCAAATTGCAGCATTTATCATCTACTGGTAAAAGAGAACTTGTTATACAACAACATAAAGATCACATAACCTCAGGACACCCGCAGGAGAATACCCACCTGCTTAGCCTCAAACTGATATCTCTCTATACCCTTCCAAAAAAATCATAGCTATTACGCAATCACTTTATCCTCCTGCATCAAAACACAACTAATGCCCACCCTCGAGGCATCACAATGCGCGGTATAAGAACCGGAAGTTGATGGCAGAACTAACACTGGAGTTGTGGTCAAAGCAATCTTGAGCTTCTGGAAGCTCTCTCCTCATTCGTCTGACTACCTGGATACCCTCACTGGACACCACATGCCCCAAGAATGCCACCGAACTGAGCCAAAATTCACACTTGGATAACTTTGCATAAAACTTCTCCCCCCTAAATCTCTATAACATCATCCTCAAATGCTAAGTATGCTCCTCCGGGCTACGCGAGTACGCCAGGATGCCATCAATGAATACCATAACGAATAAGTACAATACGACTGGAATACACCGTTAATCAATTATATGAATGCTACTGGGGCATTGGTTAGCCTAGAAGAAATCACCAGGAACTCATAACACAACAAAAAGATCCACTTCACTCCACAACTAACTACATGAGAGGTCCTTCAATACACTTACAACTCGAGCCATATGCCAACTCAAGACAGAAGTCAAACACTCAATAGTTCTTGCTACATCCCCAGTCAATTCTTTTGTCACAATCAACTAATTAGAACACACATCACCATTGAATCACACTCGCCACATAGTCATCCAACCACAAAATCCCACAAATAAGGACACAAACGGACATATAAGTCCCAAATGCATGTGCTCACACAAATCGAAATCTCAGCACTCAAGCCACAAAATAAAACCTGGCCTCATGTCCTCAAGACTGGCCCATTATCAACATGCTAAAATCACATCTCGCATCTCACCATGGAAATCACAAGCCATCGATGCACAGCTGATACCGAGCGCTCACGTGCGCATTCAAATACATGAAAGGGATACAAAGAGTTACACTTTTGGCTAAACAAATGGATTCGCATGATAAAAATTCAAGAATGTGGGATTTTTCCTAAGGGTTATGTAGCCTCTCGAAGATAAGTACATACGTCTCCGTACCGATCCACAAGACTCTACTAAACCTGCTCATGACCGGTGAGTCCTATGTAACCTAGGCTCTGATACCAACTTGTCACGACCCCAAATCTAAACTAGTCGTGATGGCGCCTATCGTGGAACTAGGCCATCCAATGTAACACTCAAATCGTAAAGAATCTTTCATTTATATCATTACTAATATGGCAATACATACAGGTTTCGTTTAATCATTTTAAGCAGATAAAGCTACACCAAACATTAAATACAACCCCAAGATCCCAGAGTCACTAGTCATGATCTAAAGAAAATATACAAGTCCGGAAAAAATTAAACTGTATAATACTAAGCAGGAGGAAGCAGGGCTGCAGACGCGTGCAGCTACCTCACAAATCTCCGAGAAGTCTCTGGAACAGATGGACAACTAACTCTGCCCTAACACCTGGATCTGCACACAAGGTGCAAGGAGTAATGTGAGTACGCCAACTCAGTAGTAATGAAAATAAATCAGGTCTGAGCAGTAAGAAACACACAAGATCAAATCATCAATTCACAATAAGCACGGTCTTTTTTCCAACAGTGTAAACATTAAATCAATACGCTTTAAAAGCCGATTTTCAGTAAAAATCCTTTAAAAAGGTAATTTCCAACAATTTCAGTAAAGTGTTCAAGAAGTTTAGTGAAAAAAGATATAAATAATAATAAGTAGCCACTCGGGCAAAAATATCAATAATAAATCGCCCCTCGGGAAGAACATCACTCAGAATCAATATCTCAGCATGCTTCACAATCACTCATAATCAGCCCCTCGGTCAACCTTACAGTCACTCATGCCTCCCAATCACTCGTCACTCGGCACTCGGCACTCGCACTCAGTAGGTACCTGGGCTCACTGGGGGTGTACAGACTCCGGAGGGGCTCCTACAGCCCAAGCGCTATATTTCTGCGGCGTGCACCCCGACCCAATATTGATGCGGCGTGCAGCCCGATCCATATATCTTTCTGCGGCGTGCAGCCCGATCCAACATATCTCGTTGTGGCGTGCAGACCGATCCATATATATATACATTATTGCGGCGTGCAGCCCGATCCATATATAGTCCTCACAACATAGGCTCTCGGCCTCACTCAGTCAGAACCTCTCACAAGCCACTCGGGCTATCAGTAAAACGGGATACTCGACCCAAAACAGTATTTATATCACAAAACAATGTAAGCAAGTCAGAGTTTCGAAAACCGTTTAACATGGTATGACTGAGTGTAAAACATAATCAATACACTGAGGGAAAATCAGAAAAATAGCCCCCAAGGGGTCTACAGGTCGGCACAAGGCCCCAAACATGGCTTACAACCCAAATATAGCAATAGTATGAAAATATACTTTATCATGTGATTTAAAAGCAATTACGCAACTCAATAAACCACGGAAAGGACCAAGTCCAAATCCCCAATCAGTGCACGCAACACACTCGTCATCCAGCATGTGCGTCACTCCAAAATAGTGAGAAAATACTAAACCCGGGGTTTCATACCCTCAGGACAAGATTTACAGTCATTACTTACCTCAAACCGGACAAAACTCTAGACCGCGATGCTCTTTCCCCTCGATTCGACCTTCAAATGCTCCGAATCTATCCAAAAATCAGTATATTATCATCAATATACGCTAAAGGAATGAATGCCATATAAAAATTAACAAATTAGACCACAAAACCCGAAATTGGTCAAACCCGGCCCCCGGGACCACGTCTCGAAATCCGGAAAAATTAAAAAAATTAGGAAACTCATTCACTCACGAGTTCAACCATACTAGTTTCATTCAAATTCGACTCCAATTCGATGTTCAAATCCCAAAAATTTATTTTATGAAGTTTCTAAAACATTTCTCCAAATTTCTACCTCAAAGTACTAATCAAATGATGAAATCATTGATATATTCATGTATATTAACCAAATCTGAGTTAGAATCACTTACCTCGATGAATTTCTTTAAAAACCCTCGAAAACAATCGCCTCAAACAGAGCTCCCTAGGTCCAAAATGTGAAATAATGCCCTAAATTATGTTTATATAGTGCATTTTCTGACCTCCATAGCGCTGACAGCGGAATTCCGAGCGCTGCAGCGGAACCCACCTCCGCGGACGCGAAATATTAGCGTTGTCGCGCTTCTGCAGGCTGCAGTGCCAGGTTTCAGTATTTTGGCCATAACTTTCTCTACAGATGTCAAATTATTATTTCTTTAGCTTTATGGAAACTAGACACGAAAGGCTACAACTTTTGTTTTTGAATCATCTCAAAATACCTTCTAGATCAAAAGATATAGGCTCCCGAAGTAAGACCATCGAACCTGCGAATTCTTCCCTCGAGCGCCGCAGCGCCCAAAATTTCGCTCTCAATGGAAATTATTCCGCCCCAGCTGAAATTATTCCCTCCCCAGCGGAATTTCCTTCGCCCCGGCGGACCTTTCCTTCACCCTCAGCGAAAAATAAGCACCAGAACCATGCCTGATTTCCAGAAATGCCCGGACTCGCTCAAAACTCACCCGAAACACACCCGAGGCCCTCGGGACCTCAACCAAACATGCCAACACATCCCATAACCTCATTCAAACTTAGTCGAGCCTTCGAAACACTAAAAACAACGCAAAAACACCAAAATCACATCAAATTCAAGCCTATGAACTCTTAAACTTCTAAATTTCTCCAAAGGTGCCGAAACCATCCAAAACACGTCCGATTGATCGAAAATTTTGCACACACATACAAACTGATCCTACGAACCTGTTCCAACTTTCGGAATTCCATTCTGACCCCGATAGCCTATTTTCCACTGCCGACCGAAAATCGCCAAAAGCTCAATTTCGCAAATTCAAGCCTAATTCTACTCCGGACATCAAAATCACATTCCGATCACACTCCTAAGTCCCAAATAACCTAACGGAGCTATCCGAGTCATAAAATTCAAAATCTGAGGTCTTCTACCAACAAGTCAACTCCCTGTTGACTTTTTCAACTATTAAGCCAATTTAAGAGACTAAGTGTCTCAATTCTCCCTACGGTCATTCCGAACCCGAACCAAACGACCCCAACACATCATAAACAGTCTAAACAATGCATGACAAAGCTGAAACAAGGGAAACGGGGCTAAACTCTAAGAACGACCGGTTGGGTCGTTACATTCTCCCCCACTTAAACATACGTTCGTCCTCGAACGTGCCCAGAGTTGTTCAAACACCACCAAAATTGCCGTGTAACCTACCTTGCACATACACCGGGGGTGATCTCACGTCCCCCCTATCCCAGATAGGTCCGATAACACAACATAACTGAAATTTCACAATTCCACCTAACTCATAAACCTTAGAATCAAATTTCCACTTCTGAAATAATCTATAGGATCAAAATTCCACATCTGAAACTGAATAAGTCTGAACACGTTGCATCAAGCCATATCTGTAACCCAAAATGTAATCACCTTATATACCACATGACTCAAACACTCATAGTGATCACTCCCAATTACAATAGTTGCTCAAACAACCCAATTTCGGTAATAAACCTCTTATCAAACCAAAGCCTCATTCCAACACTTCTGTATACTGCCAATGACGAGTGAAACACACGGAAAGTCATAACCATTCCTCATATCAACCAGTCATGGAGCTCCCACCCTTCGGCAAGGACCATAGTAAATTTCTAAGCTGGATCCCGATATTATCCTTCCATCATGCAAAAATCGAATCTGATAGTATTCATTCTAGGTCCCAATAACCTCATCTCATCCAACTCGACTTCTCTAGTGACATGACACATCGATACAATCTAAAGCCACAACTTGTGTGACCCGCACACCAATAAGCAACAGTCCAAGAGTACTCAAATCATGGAAAAAGGTCCCAAATGAGAGAGCGGAACCGCAAGCTTACCAGTACCACCACAACACGATGTTATGAACTTATCACACACCGTAGGACCAAAACCCACGAATCTAACCCGAATGATTATAGGAATTTTTACATTCCTATGCCACATAGAAAACCTTATTACCCTCAATGTTTAAGGTTT